>CAUYRH010021026.1:0-22960 GCA_963574655.1 Perodicticus potto | reverse complement strand
AGAGCAGACGGGAGGTCCGTCCACTCCTCAACAGAACATGCCGGCCTCAAAGCAGACCCAGGGCAGACCCAGAAAGGTCCGTCCACTCCTCACAGAAGATGCCGGCCTCACAGCAGACCCAGGGCAGACCCAGAGAGGTCTGTCCACTCCTCACAGAAGATGCCGGCCTCACAGCAGACCCAGAGCAGACGGGAGGTCCGTCCACTCCTCAACAGAAGATGCCGGCCTCACAGGAGCTTGTCAGGGCTTTGGAGCAGGAATTCCACGTCCTCATCCCTTGCCAACATGCCTGCTCTGCTGGAGGCTACCTGGATTCTGGTTCAGCACAGCTCCCTTTCACTGGTACCTGCATCAACCCCCAGGATCCCACATGACCAGCCACAAGGGAGAAAAATGAAAGCTGGCCCCTGGGCCACGCTGCTCCTCAGGTGGGCTCCCTGCTGGCCCCTAACAGCTCACCAAGGCCCTGGGACTTCCTAGATCCAGAAGGGAAGAAGAAAGGGGAGGAGAGAAAAGAAAGGGAAAGGAAAGCCATCATTTACCTCTACAACGTCCTTCTACGTGGCTCTGACATGGCAGGGTAGTGGTAGAACAATCTGAAGGCCACGACAGTAGGCCCAGCTCTGCAGTTAGTGAGACGACCGGCCAGACGCCCTTGTGGGGCTCCAGCGTCCTGTCTCCACAAAGCAGCAAGAGGGACAGCCAGAATGGTCAGCCCCAGAGCCCTCCTCCCTCCCTCACTACCAGCATGGGAACTCCATCCTGCGCTACACCTGCCTCAGCTATGAAGACCAAGTTGTCCTGGAAAGCTGGGCACACAGGAGCTTCCAAGGATTCATTCCTTCTACGCACGTCCCTCTCTGGCCCCGTGTACACCATTTCTGGCTAACTGCTTTTGCTAGAATCAACCTTAAGGCTTTTGCTTCTCCTTGCGGCAAATATTGCTAAGCATTTCTGACTTTTACCTTACTCAGGCACAAATGACACAGTGACAGAAAGTGTGCACATGTGAAAAGCCCTTTTGACTGCTCTGGGCACGCGGTGGTGAGTGCACAGGGCAGCAGTGTGGGCCGCAGGGAGGCCCTGGGGTGTGTGAGCAGACTGGGGACCTGGGTACCATGGGAAGCTTAGTTCTGGGTGGGCAAACAGACTCTTATAAGACTAGAGAGAATGACACAGGCTGGATTTGATGGACTAAGCTATCGCTCAATGTCACTAGTAATAGCGAAACTACATCATTACCACCCTCACCACTACCATTACTATCATCATCACCACCACCACCACCACCGCCGCCATCACCACTACTGTTACATGCTCATCAAATTCAGAATTCATCTGAAGATACCAAGGGTACGCATGAGGATATAGGCAATGACAACCCTCAGTTCTGAAATCACTTTGAAAAACTATGTGGATTACTGTAGTAAAGTTGAACACACACATTCTTACCACCCAACAGTTCCGACCCTCAGCATATACCTGAAAGAAACCTTTGCATAGACATATGGAGAAATGTACAAGAATGTTCACAGTGGCAGTGTTTGCAAAAAGTGGTTGCAAAAAGTGTCTCCCACCAGCAGAATGGACAAATGAACTGTGGTATTTTCATACACCGAGACAGTAAACAAGCAGGACTATCAACCAAGCAAATTAATCAACATGGATGAAAATTTATGAAAAAAACAAAAACGAAGTCACGAGAAACACATCTGGTATGAGTCTCTAGTATGATTCTATTTAAAAAAGGTCAACATCAGGCAAACTCGAATAATATATTATTTGTGGGCAGGAGTCAGTAGCCCTTACAGCCTGTTTTTATAAATAAAGTTTTATTGGAATACAGTCATGCCCATTCATTTACATATTGGTCTACAGCTATCTTCTTGCTACAAATAGAGTCAAATAGCTTCTAGAGAGACTCTGTGACCCGTAGTTTCATTGCTGGTGTTTTTTTTTTTTTTTTTTTTAGAGACGGAGTCTCACTTGTCACCCTCTGTAAAGTGCAGTGGCATCACAGCTCACAGCAACCTCCAGCTCTTGGCCTTAGGTGATTCTCTTGCCTCAGCCTCCCGAGTAGCTGGGACTACACATGCCTGCCACAACGCCCAGCTATTTTTTTTGTTGTTGTTGCAGTTTGGCCAGGGCCGGGTTTGAACCCGCTACCATCGGTATATGGGGCTGGTGCCCTACTCACTGAACCACAGGGGCCGCCCTCATTGCTGGTGTTTTTTAATTACTCTCTGGCCCTTAGAGAAAGTTTGCCAATCTCTGGTTTAGGGATATAAACATACGTGGCAAAGCTACAGAGAAAAGCTAGGAATGTGTAACACAAATTTCCAGAGAGTGGCAATCTCGTACAGCGTGGATGGGAGAAAGCCCATAAACATGCATCTCAAGTATAACAGAAGGTGTACTTCTTCAACTGCATGGTAGGCACATGAGAATTGGCTTTATTATTAGACATTAAATAGTATATAAAAGGAGCTAAAAATAAGGAACACAAACCTATGACAAAGTGGTCAGGCAGACTCATCGTCAGGGTGTGCAGGTGCATGTGAACAGGCCCATCCTGCCCATGGACACCGTGTTAGGGACGAGAAGCAGCCAGACATGCGTGTTCTGGCCTCAGAAGAGGGGCAGGGCTGGAGCAAACTCGAGTGAGCAGTGAAGGGGTCACAGGAGTGGAGGGTGTCACCCAGCAGGAGCAAGGAGAGGGAAAGGAGGAGTGACGTGGGGCAGAGGGCTGAGCTTTAGCAATAACCAAGGAACAGCAAGTGAAGAAGTGCAGAGGTGGCCACAACAGAGACAGAGGGAACCAAGGAGAATGCAGTCCGAGAGCCGGGAGCAAGACGTGGGTGGAAGATGAGGGCTCAGGGGGTGCTCAGTGCAGCAGAGAGTTTCACCAGGACAAGAGCTGTGCCCCGCCCAGAGTGGGGAGAATGAGTCTGGGAGGAGCAATCGAAGAATCCCAAGAGGAAGCTCTGGAGTGAGCTCCTGCCTCCTGCGTGCACCTTCTGCCGTGGTGAGTCATCTCTGAAAGTGCACAGGGAGAAGGTGCCCTAGCAGACCAACTCCTGCAGATCACTGGGGTGGCGTTTTCATAACGTGTGCAAAACAAACATCATCAGGAACTCCTTGGAAAAAGCAAATAGCTACCCTCCTCCTGCCTCTACTCTTACTGCTCTGGACTTGGCAGCGGCTCGCAGAATGGAGAGAGAGACCAGCCCTCTGGAGTCCTCATGGGAAGTCCTCCCAAATCCAGGGAGAGGGACGTCAGAAGAACTTGAGGGCTTTTCACGAGAGGCTGGGACTGAGTCACAGAAATTAAAGGACATGTTGTCTGCTTCCAGAGTCGTTATTAAATAGACACTTAAAAAAAAAAAAGCACACACACAGACAGGGAAGAAAAACTACTAACATTCATTGAAAACCTACTGCGTGCGAGGGGACCTCTGCATACTTGCTCCCGGAACAGAGATGCTCTGTATTTGTTCAAAAGAGGTAAAAGAGGGACCCTGAATGTTTTCTTAAAAGCAAACAAGACAGGGATCTGGACACATTCTCTGAGCCACGATTTGGCGGTGCCCACACCCCAGCAGGTGCTGCTAAATAGCTGTAGAATGATGCTAAGGTCTCCTCCAACACAGAGTCCTGTGATCCTATAAATACCCGAGAACCAAGGGCAGCAGAGTCGTCCAGAGCACCTGGGAGAAGCACCTGCTCCAGGCACACCATGTTCACAGGCACAGTTCCTCATGAGGACGGCGGTGATTAACTGCCGGGAGCGGGTGCCAACCGCACAGTGAAATCAAATGCTGTGATGGCTCAATTAACAAAAGCCCTGGAAATAGACTTTCTTTATAATGGAGCTGGCCATTCTCGCCCAAAAGTCATGAGGCTGTGGGTGTGTGCCTGGAGTGGTTCACAGCAGTGCTGAGAAGCTGGGACGGGAGATGCCTTCATGTGGCTCTCGTCTGTCCACTGCCCTTGAACAAGGCCAACCCTGGGTCCATTCTAAGGTCTTGCCCTTGGTTTCCCCTTGCTGGTGACCTACTCCTGCCCTCTGTCCTTTGGTGGACACAACACACCTGCAAGTTGTAGAGAATGCAGCCAGGCCCAACCTCGCCACCCTGACCCCACCCACTCCTCTGCCAATGCCCACCATGGCTTTAAGCTGGGACCACAAAGACGAATCGTCTCAGGTGTGCGAGCCCCACCCTCAAAGAGCTCAGTCTCCTGGCAGCCCCCCAGAGATGGATCTACAGAGTCTCCCAGAGTTTGAGGCAACACACATCAGTCTTTGCAGACATCCAGATCTGTCGGTGGCAGCTAGAACGGACACCCGAACAGGTAAAGCCTAGTGTTTCAGGAAGAATGAAGAGCAGGTGTGAGTACAGATCTTTCCGATGACCAGCTACTCTCCAGGGAGCCTCGCCATACAGGTTGATAGCTCCTTGGACAGAGAAAGGTGCCCGCTTTGGCTGGTGTGGGCTGACAGCTAACACTGCCTGTTGCAGCCCTGCCCTCTGGGAGCGTGGGCTCTCTGGGCTGCCCACGGTCGACACAGCGGCTGACTCTAGGGTGCCCGTTGCTTGAGTCAACCTCCCCAACCCCTCGCTATGCAAAGTGTCTGCTCCACCGGGGAGGCCAGTCTGCTGCTACGACAGCCTCCCACCTTGGGGCACAGACGGCTCTGAAGTGACAAGTGGAAGCTTGACGTGGCCAGGCCAACAGAGAGAGGCAGGACATGAGCTATACACCTGCCCACGCTCAGAGGGACAGCTCGTGGGCTGAAACACAACCTAGAGGCTGAAGATGCCTGACCACCTGTCACCTCAATTCGGGTCAACATTTGGGAACAAAGGCTGAAGAGTGGGGGCACAACAATGGGGAGCCAGGAAGTGTCTGTCCTCCCCCAGGTCAGGTGCACCCAGGCCTGAGCAGGCAGCCACGTGAGACACAGGACATGCGGGTGGACAGGGGGCAGGGCTGCAGGATGAGGTGACCGGTACACATGGACCCCGAGCAGGTGCTCAGGAACCAGGTCCGCAGAACCAAGTTGACTGGACAAAGATGGCAGGACAAGAGCCCTCACAGGAGACACTGGCAGCAGCCCGCTCAGCACACTGCACCCCCTTCCCGTCCATGGGAAAGCAGGCGGGGGGGATGCTGCGGTCAGGGAGCTGAGGACCTCAGCAATGGGCAGAGGGGGCAAGCTTCAGAGAGCCAGGCAGTGGCAATGCTGCCAGCACTCTGGGGACCTCTCTCCACACCCATCAGACTGGTGAAGCAGCAGCAGGAGGCCTGGGATCAGATCCAGACCTGGGCTGCTGGTATCACACGCTCACCAGGTCCAGAGAGGGCCTGGCAGAGCTGATGCAGAGCTGGGGTCACCTTCCAGTATGCTGTGTTCCAACTCCCCAGGCAAAAGACTTCCCCTACCATCCCTAATTCCTGAATGCCAGTGACCGTAATTAAAGGACTAAGGCCTGTCCCTACCGCTCCACTCTCTGGGGCCTTCTGCTCCCTTTGGCAGAATGAGGCTCAGTCACAGTTCTCAGTGGGAACACCAGGTGGCTAGGCACCATGAAAGGGTAGCCCAAGATCCCCTGGCTGGATCTCTGAATTCCAGCAGTGCCCCATGGCCCAGGTTTTCAGTTCCCACCTTTTAAACGACTATATAACTTGACGGATCTCCCACGCTGAGCCTGAAATAACTGTGCTCTGCAGCCAGGGGTCTGGCCACCCTCCCACACCCACCTGGTTTCTCACAGCTGTCTCGCTTGGCTCAGACTCCACCACACTGTCACAGCCTTCAGAACTGCAGAGCTAGAACCGTACAGTGGTTGACACTTTGACAAATTGCTAAAAACCCACCTAATAGGACTAAAGCACTTGCTCTAAGAAAAGTCGTTTTATCTATATTTAAGCCCGATGTATCCTGGGATAACTCGAGTGACAAAAGGACAAACCCATTTGAGGATGGCGGAAGAACTGACAGATAAAAAGAAGCAGGTCAGCTTGATTCCCTAGCCCTATCAGAACATCCTGGAAAGAGTCCGGGCGACGCCAGTGCAGAAGCGCAGAGGAGGACCAATCACCACTGCAGCATCCCCGTGCCTCCCAGGAGGGAAAAAAACGAAGGCAACTTTCTGACATTCACGCGTCAGATGCGAGGTGCCAGCCTGCCCTGTGCCGCACCTTATGCCTCACTGTTCGCCAAACCCCAGGGTGCGCGCTCATCCCACTTGCTTAGAAGGCCCTCCCGTGACTCTGCAGACCCGTCCACCAGGCTGGCTTGCTACGTGATAAGGGGGCAGCAGGACCTGCAGGCATTAAAGGAAATACTCCCTGCCTGGCCGGGGAGAAGCTGACCTGACAAACTGTGAACTAGCCACGTGGAGCTGGGCACGAGCCCCAGCCGGCAAGCCTCCCAGCAGTGTGACCTCTGTCGGTCACTGCCTGTCCTTCAAACCCCGCTGTCGAGTGAGGTTGTGGCAGCTGGAAAGAAGAGGAAGATGACAGTGGGGCCAAGCCACCTTTATCTGCAATGCCCATGGTGCGAAGGGCACAGAAGAGGCACTCAGACAACACAGCTGAGTGGCCATATTGAGGTATCAGGTGGCCCCAACAGGTTCTCAAGCCCTCCCTGGGAGATCTTCCCCAGGAGCCGTCCCCTTGCCGTCCGCCTTTGCCCAGCCCCCACTGCTCTGGCCGCCACCCCCCTCACTGCTTGGGTAGCTGACCTAGAGGCAGAAGTCAGGCTGGGCTGCAGGTGGGAGACGAGGAGGCTACTGCAAACATCCAAGCAAGACCGTGCTGAAACAAGACCATGTTCTTAAAAGAAAACAGAAAGAGTAAATGGAGACATTTCAAAGGCAGCTCCGTTTGACAGACTTAGAAAGGAATGATTCTGTGTTTTGTTTTGTAGCCCAAATGATTGGGAAGTAAGAATGGAGGGGGGTTGGTGCCTGTTGCTCAAGGAGTGGGGTGCCAGCCCCATATACCGGGGATGGCGGGTTCAAGCCCACCCCGGCCAAAACTGAAAAAAAAAAAAAAAGATGGAGGGGTAGTTTAGAGGGTAAACAGGGGCCCTTTCTTCAGATACGTCACATCGCGGGGGACAGCAGATCACCCACGGACAAAATGTCCAGCAGGATGGACACAGACTAAGGGCAGTGAGCGACTATAAATCAGGAGGGCTTTAAACAAAGAAGACATGGGGACTCTATTGGTGTCAAGGCTTCATTCTGCTGCCGTGAGACAGTAAGTAGCAAAGACACTGAGGCGGCAGCAGAGTAATGAAAGTATGAGAGATACTTTAAAACTATCTAATAAAATTCAACGCCTGCGCTGAATACCGCCAAAACTAGATTAGACAGAATCCCTAATGCTGGCAAGGGTACAATAATTGGCATTCTCATACACGTTGGAAGAAACAACCCTTTTGGAAAGCAATTTGGCATCAAGAGCCACAAAGTGTCAATATTGCGACCTACAGTATTACTTCTAGGAAACATTGAACAGAAAGGTACGTGATGGGCAACTAAGGAGACTTAATACCTGAACATGCACGTTATCTGTAACGGCGAAACACTGGAAACCACTTAAAGATCCCACCATCGACGGGAAATGGAGAGCATTACAGGCCTTTGGTGGAATTATTACACAGGCATTAAAATGTTAATTGTGAAGAGAGTGTGCTAACAGGGAAACTTCTCCCCCCATTTACCATCATTCTAACTGAGCCAAAAACAGGATATATAATTGTAACAATAACTTCTGTGTTCAGAAAGCAGGATTTGGGGTACATTGCTCTGGATAAAAACTAAGCAACGGGAATGCTACAGTCAGTGGGGGTACCTTGGCTCCGTCCACACTGATGATCCGATAGCTGTTCCTGGTGACATCGTAGAAGTAGGAGACGGTGACGGCCTGCTTGCTGGCAGGCACCCAGTTCTTCTTGGTGCTGGGGTCGATCTGGAAGACGTGCGCCCGGGTGGTGAAGATGGGCTGTTCTCTGCAACAGGAGGGCGGAGGCGTGTGAGTTGGCAGAACATGACTTAATGTATAATTTATGATTTCTAGGCCACCTACTGCCCCAAAAGATTTTAAATAGCTTATAGGGAAAGATACATATGCATGAGGACAATTAAAATAAGAAAAGGGAAGAGAGAGAGAGAGAGAGAGAGAGAGAGAGAGAGAAAGACACACCGGTGAGTAGTTTCTGTAACCCTACTCCACTTAACTGATATTACCCTGAGGCTGCAGGGCAACTGGCCCAATGAGCAATTTGCTTGAAAGATGACTATCTGCTGAGTATCTGCACATCCTCTCAGAGGTCCCATTCCTTTTCTGACATCCTGGGGGCTTGTTTAGAATTTTAGAACCAATTCATTTCTAGGATTTTGCAAAAAAGATTATTTTGCAAACAATTTCAGGATTTGCAAGGTAATATTATAATTCTACAGGATATCCCAAAAGGTGCCCCTAAAGTCACCATACGTAGGGAAAATGGTAAGTTGTAGCTAAATTATGTGCCTTTATTTATAAAATATTCATTACAAAATTTACAAAGAGGTCACCAACACATAGAAAATACTTTGTAGGCTCGGTGCACGTAGCACAGTGGTTATGGCACCAGCCACATACACCGAAGGTAGCGGGTTCAAACCCAGCCCAGGCCAGCTAAAACAACTGCAACAATAACAACAACAAAATAGCCGGGCATTGTGGTGGGGGCACCTGTAGTCCCAGCTACTTGGGAGGCTGAGGCAAGAAAATCGCTTAAGCCCAAGAGTTTGAGGTTGCTGTGAGCTGTGACGCCACAGTACTCTACCAAGGGTGACATAGAGACTCTGTCTCAAAAAACAAAAACAAAAAAAAAAAAGGAAGAAAGTACTTTGTAAAAATTTTGTAAAATTTTATAAAGAATATTTTGTACATAAACGTACACATAGCTACATTTTACCATTTTTCCTGTGTATGATGACTTCCGGGTGACTTCTGGGACACCTTGTATGAAGTGCTTCTCAAAGTTGCAGCATTTTATGAATGATGGAATTATTTTGTATCTTTGTGGGTAGCTCTTTAATCCACTTTTAAAATCATTTAACAACTTGACTAAACTTCGGAATTTTATGTTTCCAACTCGTAAGCCTTTTGAGTTTTCTGTAGAAATCACCAAGTCCATGTCTTCTGCTCTTCTTGCCTCCGAATTGTTGCTTTTTTTTCACTCCATGTGCCTGTGAGATCTTTATGTCATTATTGACCAAATTAGCACATTGTCTGTGGTTCCTTCTGCTGAGCTGGGAATTAACTACATCTTGCCAATATGCAATAAGAAATTATGCAGATGAATAAAAATTCTAATGGATTTCACTGCAGTTCACATTTTACTGTATTTACTTCATGAAGTAACACAAAATAAAACACAGACTCATTACAAAAAATTTATTTCTTAATGAATGGTTTTTAGGCAAATTGGCCCAAAAATCCTGTAAGTGTCTGAAATCAGATGAAAAATATAAAAGCCACATAAAAATAGTCCCATTATTTGTAAAATGCTGCAGATTTAATCAGTACTTATTAGAGATACAAAATTAAATCAAAAGATAACAAACTAATGTTTTAAATCCTGATGATGCCAAAAGAGATGACATAAAACAATACGACACCCAAGTGGGTATGAAAAATCAAAGGTAAAGTGAATTGTGACTGTTCTAGTCTTTAGAATGGTTTTAGGTGATGTGGTCTATGAATACATCCTGACCGGGGAGGACGCACAATCGGAAAGAAAACCCTTAGGAGAGAAACTCTTTCCTAGACAAGTGATTCACCACTGGTGCCACACGTGAGGGACACTGCCCCACGTCATGGTCACTGGCAGCAAGTGCCAACTGCGGTGCAGACGCAGCAGCCTTTGTGGCTGCTTCTCCAGACATGCTACTTCGAGGCAGTGTTCCAGAAGGAGAGGCAGAGACCAGCTCCCAGAAACTCCCCGTCCAGCTCCCCAGAGCAGGACAAGTACCACTGGGGACAGGGATTACTAGGACAGTCCTCTTCCCTCAACAGTGACCAAGTTCACCACCTACCCAATCCTAAACCAAGACCCTTCTAGCATCTGGGTGACAGCTGCAGGAACAAAAAGAATGTTCAAACTGTAATTTCTCGAATCTGCTGTCAAGAGCGGCCACCGGTGAGGAGCGTGTGCACAGGAACACAAGTCCTCGTAACCAGGTCCACACCAGCCGGTCTGACACCTGGGTTGCCCGTGGGGCCGCTGTCGGCCGTAATCATCCGTGTGTCACTCAGCACAGGGAAACCCTTCCTTACCTGGTGATCTCTTGCAAATGTAAGAGGAAAAGCAGTTTAACAACAGAATCAAACAATGCTAAGATGTGTGTGTCTTTCTCGCAGACATTGCCAGGCTGCCCAGAGGGTCCAGGCTCGCAGACCTTCCCTCTCATTTCCCACACTGAGGAGGAGGGGTCGGGGTTAGGCATCCTGAGACCCGTGTTCCCTGACCCTTGGTGATAGGAAGTAGATGGAACACTCAGCCCGCATGGAGGTTGCATAGACTCTCCGGTTAGACAGTATCAGGAGATTGACAAAGGGTGTCCCAAAGGTCACCATACATAGGGAAAATTAACAAATTCGCATTACTTTTTTTTTATTGTTTGGGATTCATTGAAGGTACAAAGAATTAGGTTACACTGACTGCATTTGTTAAAGTCCCTCTTATACTTGTGTCCTGCCCCAAAGAGGTGTGCCATACACAGTAACCCCCTCCACTTGCTCATTCCCCTACCCCTCTTTGTATGAGCTCATCTACTGCCTTCATATTAGAATTGAGTACATTCTCCATTCTTGTAATGCTTTACTAAGAATGTGTTCCAAGGCGGCGCCTGTGGCTCAGCGAGTAGGGCGCCGGTCCCATATACTGAAGGTGGCGGGTTCAAACCCGGCCTCGGCTGAACTGCAAAACAGAAAAATAGCCAGGTGTTGTGGTGAGTAGCCTGTAGTCCCAGCTACTCGGGAGGCTGAGGCAAGAGAATCACCTAGGCCCAGGAGATGGAGGTTGCTGTGAGCTGTATGACGCCACGGCACTCTACGGAGAGCGATGAAGTGAGACTCTGTCTCTACAAAAAACAAAAAAAGAATGTGTTCCACACTTCCTCTTCCCCTAAGCAGCCTGAGGTGGCCTGTGAAAATGGTTCGCTATTCACTTGACCCAGAAAACCCCACAAAGTCATGCAAGTCAAGAGGCTCAAATCTTTGTGTTCACTTTAAGAACGCACGTGAAACCACCCAGGCCATCAAGGGTATGCATATACAAAAAGCCACCAAGTCTCTGAAGGATATCACTTTAAAGAAACCATGTGTACCATTCTGACGTTACAATGGTGGAGTTGGTAGGTGTGCCCAGGCTAAACAGTGGGGCTGGACACAGGGTCGGTGGCCCAAAAAGAGTGCTGAATTTTTGCTGCATATGCTTAAAAATGCAGAGAGTAATGCTGAACTTAAGGGTTCAGATGTAGATTCTCTGGTCGTTGAGCATATCCAAGTGAATAAAGCACCCAAGGTGCGCCACCGAACTTACAGAGCTCATGGTCGCATTAACCCATCCGTGAGCTCCCACTGTCACATCGAGATGATCCTTATTGAAGAGGAACACATTGTTCCCAAACCAGAAGAGGAGGGAGCACAGAAGAAAAAGATATCCCAGAGGAAACTGAAGAAACAAAAACTTATGGCACGGGAATAAATGCAAATAACAGTAAAGGGAAAAAAAAGAATGTGTTCAACCTCCATCCAGGTAATACACAAGAGGTACAGTCTCCATCCTTTTCAGGGGCTGCATAGTATTCTATGGCACACATATACCCTACCAGACTTTCAGCTAGACAACAAGGCCAGAGTGACCAAAATAGTACAGTATTGGCCCAAAAATAGAGACACCAACATTTGGAACCGAACAAAAAATCACATTACATTTTATATTTTTTATATTTACATATTAATGTGTAGAAAAATATTTTGTAAAAATTTATAATGAATATTTTATAAAGAAAGATACATTTAGCTACGATTTCCCGTTTTCCCTATATATGTATGTATGGAGATCTTTGGGACACCCTGTAGAAAAGTAATAGAAGTGGCCCCTATGGCCAGCGTTTCTCCTCTAGAATGAGACAGGGGATGTGAATGAGGCAGAAGAACTCCAGAAAGTTGCCCCACCGCTCTGGGCCCACAGCATGACCACGCACAGGATTTCTAGACGCGGGAAGGAGTGTCTGTGAAAGGAGGCAGGGGCGCTCCGGTGGAGAGAGGGGCAGCTGGGGGTGGCCAAGCAGTGGCCTTCTGCAAGCACTCTTCCCCCCCAGGCCTGGAAGAGTGAGGAAAGCAGAGCAGAGAGACAGGAGGTGAGAGAAGGTGGCAGGCCACCTGCTTGGTATGGCCCAGGTCAAGGTGGTCTCATGGACAAGAAGAAGGCCATCTGCCTCCCAGCTCTGTGGATGAACCAAAGTCATCATGGGTTGCCCTGGGGACCCCAACCAGAAACGCAAGGATGTTGGGAGAGCACAGTGGCTCAGCTGGCCACATTCTTGGTCACCACGGCCAACCCTTTCCCAGTGTGGGGACCTGTGGACACCTGGGAGAGGCACTGCAGAGCCCCAGCTGCCCCGTCCTGAGGGTCCCTGTGGCCCTCCCGAGGCCCCGGGCAAACCCAGCAGGATGTACATGGCGAGTCTGGCAGAGGCTCCGTGTCCGGGAACTACTCACAGGACTGGGATTTCCACATAAATAACTAAGTCTGAGGGCACTGGGGAGTCCACACTGTTCTTCTTCTATTAATACAATTTTAAAAATGGATGATATTTCAAAAAACGGGAAAATTTTCAAAAGGGGAGGAGAAAAATGAAAAGACAAGCTGGTAACTGACATTTCCTGCGTGCTTACCATTCTGGCAGGCTCGATTTCTCATTTAGGATCACAACAATTCTGTGGGAAAGGTGCCATAAGAGAGAGGTACACAGGCTTCGTGAAGCCAGGCAACCTGCCTTGGGCCACACGGTAAGTGTCAGGTCTGAGATTTGAAGTCATTTCTAAGCGACACAGCAACCCTCCCACTGAACCATTATGCTGTACTCTTTTTCTAAAACAACAGCTGTTGGTAGTGGACAGCTTTGGGTACGGCTCCTAACAATTTCCACTTTCCAGTGTTCACACCCTTACGTTATCCCTTCCTTTTAAGTGTGGGTGGGACCTGTGACTTGCTCTTAACAGAATATGTCAAAGGAGACAAGATGTCACTTGTGTAAGTTACATAGGACTGTGAATTCTGTCCCCTAGAGGACTGTCTCATGCCTACGTTGGTGAAGCAGGTTGCCATGTTGGGGAGACCCCACACTGCAAGGAGCTGAGGGAGGAATCTAACCCACGGCCAGGAGTAGAGGCTCACACCTGTAACCTCGGCACTCTGGGAGGCCGAGGCAGGAGGATCACCTGAAGCCAGGAGTTTAAGACCAGCCTGACACGTTTTAGACACAATCAATCATGAAAGTCTGTAATAATTAGCTACTTCTCAGAAGCTTTCTTTTTCCTTTTGTTGTTTTCTGGGCTTTTTAAATTTCAGGTTAATATGGGTGTATATATGATTGGGTTGCACTGGTTTTTTTTTTAATGATGTTTATTTTATTTTATTTTTTATTGTTGGGGATTCATTGAGGGTACAAGAAACCATGCCACACTGGTTGCATTTGTTGGGTAAAGTCCCCCTGGGTTGCACTGTTTGCACTTGCAAGGTGAAGTCCAAAGTCTGAGTTGTAGTTGAGTTCTTCACCCAGAAAGTGTGCCATATACCCTATGTTGTGCCAATAGGGAACCTACCAAGCCCTTACCCCCTTCTTGAATTTAGTTGTATTTTTCTCTCACGTGGGCCTGTAGTTGTTGATCTACTATTTTCAGATTAACAGTGAGTGCATGGGGTGTTTGCTTTTCCATTCTTGAAACACTTTTCTTGGGAGAACGTTCTCCAGATCTGGCCGGGTGTGTGCAGAGGGTGCAAAGTCTCCACCTTTTTATGGCTGTATAGTGCTCCTTGGTATACATATACCACAGCTTTTTACATTGAGTGAAATTTATTCCTGTTAGCTATATATTGCTTTCAAAAATGTTGTACATTGAAAAAACAACCAGCCTGAGACTTCCATCTCTATAAAAAATAGAAAAATTAGCCAGGCATGGTGGTACACGTCTATATTCCCAGCTACTTGGAAGACCAAGGCAGGAGGACGGCTTGAGCCCAGGAGTTTGAGGTTTGCTGTGAGCTATGATCGTGCCCACTAACCTCATACGCAGGTAACAAAGCGAGACCATCTCTCTTTAAAGCATGTTAAAAAAGAAAAAACTGAGGACCTTCACCAACAGCCCTGGAGGAATTGAAATTCTGCCAACAACCATGTGATCCTGGAAGTAGATCCTTCCACAGTGGAGTCCTCGGGTGAGATTCCAGTCCTAGTGACCACCTGATAAGGGCCGTGTCGGAGATCCGGCAGCAGAGGGCCCAGCCAAGCCATCTCTGGAATCCGGACACAGAGGACTATGTTTTGTTTTAAGCCGCTGAGCTTGTCACAGAGATAGGTAACGTTGTCCCCTGCAGACAGCACACAACACAACAAGCACGCCGAGGGTGTCCTCACTTCACCCTCTGACAGGTTGTGCGGGCAGCACCATCCACACAAAACTGAGGCTCACTGGATGATTCCAGGCAACCTGGACGAGAAATCACGAAATCTTTATGAGCAAAATCAAGAGCACCTTACAAACCTTACCGCGAAATTCGGAAAAGCACTCCAGCTTTGCAAGAGTATCTTGCCTCACCGGAGAAAGTAAGAGAGTTGGAACTAGGGCACAGGAGTCAGTTCCTCTGAGTGTGCAAATCAGTATAAATAGAATGATTCAAGAGAATCAGAACTTTCCAACCTGCGTTTACTTCCCAGCAGGGAAACGAGAACAGAAACTACCTTCATAGCCAATTTTATTCTCCTTTCTTTGGTGTTCAATGCTCAGAGTGTGAATTTCAAATATACCTCCCATTCCTCCTTCAGCGCTTTAAATAGAAAGCAGATGTTTCCGGAGGGCAAAATTCTCCTTTAGGCAGACGATATAACCTATTGTTCCTTGCACAGTCTCTTTAGAGCTAAATAAACACCAATTGCTGTTCATTGAACACATTTTGGAACCTGACGGTAATTGTCTCCAAAAATAATTGGACACTGTGCAACATATGTGTTTGGAATATGAAAAGATTCTGCAAAAATTTTCATGACTACTTTTTGTAGGAAAAAAAAGAGAGAAAGCATGTTTTAACTTTTATCATAAGGTCTCACTCGCAATACTCAGCTTCGGGCTTTTTTCTGACATGAACCTATAAAATCTTGTGATTATTTTCTTCCTACTTCTATTTGAACTAAAATCATTCAGATGTTTTACAACTATCATATGATGCCCTAATTAATATGTCTTGAGTTTTGAACCCCTTCAAATATCATCAGCTGGGCACCGAGAGGGGGTCTTCCTCCAGCCCAGCTGGGTCAGGCGCTGCCCACCCAGCTTCGAAGGCTCCCCTAGTTCTGCCCCCCAGGACCAGCCCCAGGTGCTCTGGAATGAGCTGTAGGCCTCTCCCCGCCTGGCTCTGCCCCCTCACCAGACAGACCTCTATTCCCCTGCTCTCCCTTCTAGCACTTGTGAATCCTTTGTACTTTCAAATGTTCACACCAATGCACATGCCCATTGTTGGGCCCAAAACATCCCTCTTGGCAGGCCAGAATTCCTATTAGTCCTTCGTGACCCACCACCACATCTTGTGAGGTCTCATTTGTGCTCTCAGGACAGAGGCCACCCCAAGGGACCAGAGGCCTGGGCTCACCGGGCCCCTGGCCTAGAAGGTCAACAGACTACACCAGCCAGCAAGGCCCAAATCCCCAGGGCCCAGGACAGAAAATTAGGGGAAAAAGATGTGGACAAAAGTTTCTTTTCGCGCATTTTCCCATGCAAAGAATCTACTTCAAAAGCATATTGGAGTTTGACTTTCCTATAAATTCCACCCAATCAGGTATCATTATTTTCAGATAATATGATTGCATGTCTAGAACACTTAAGAAAATAAATTTTAAAAGTGGATGTGGGCTGGGCGCAGTGGCTCATACCTGTAATCACAGCACTCTGGGAGGCCATGGCAGGTGGATTGCCTGAGTTCACCGGTTTAAGACCAGCCTGAGCAAGAGCAAGACTCCATCTCTAAAAAAAATAGCCGGGTGGGGCAGCGCCTGTGGCTCAAACGAGTAGGGTGCCAGCCCCCTAAAAAAATAGCCAGGGGTTATGGTGGGCGCCTGTAGTCCCAGCTACTTGGGAGGCTGAGGCAAGAGGATCACTTGAGCCCAAGAATTTGAGGTTGCTGTGACCTATGATGCCATGGCACTCTGCCCAGGGTGACCAACTGAGACTCTGTCTCAAAAAATAAACAAATAAAAATAAAAAATGGACATCATGAGTGGGCGCCTGTAGTCTCAGCTACTTGGGAGGCTGAGGCAAGAGAATCACCTGAGCTCAAGAGTTTGAGGTTGCAGTGAGCTATGACCTCCCAGTACTCTACCAAGGGTGACAAAGTGAAACTGTCTCAAAAAAAAAAAAGTTGACTTGAGTAACTAAAATTCATTAATTAATAATTAGCAATTCAAAATTTCTAATAGGAAACAAAATCCAAAATCCACAGCCTTCCTATAAACACAAACAACTAAAGGAAAAATATCATGGATTTTTAAAAATCCTTATAGTAGCAACCAAAATGATATAATGCCTTAGAATCTACTTAGGAAGCATGCAAGACCTATATTAAAACAAGCTAGATATGATGGTGCCTGCCTGCAGTCCCATCCGAGCACTCAGGAGCCTGAAGCAGAGGGTCACATTAGCCCAGGAATTCAAGGCTATGGTGAAACCTTGTCTCAAATAAAATAAATAAAATAATAAAAATTGCCAGGGCACACAAAAGAAAACGAATAAGACATAGCCTATTCTTAAATGGAAACGTCAATCTAAAGACATCAATTATTCCTCCATACACATGGGTATAAATTTAATACAATAAAAGTATCAGTAGGATTATTTTTAGAACTAGATGGAGTTATTCATGCAGAAAACGCAATGTGTGAGGACAGCCAAGAAAATTTTGCAAATGACAAGCAGTGAGAAGGTTTAGCCTCCTCAGGCGCCGAAATCCATTATTATAAAGTTAGAGCAAACAAGACAGGAAGGTCTTAGCAAGTAAGTAGACAGAATACTGGAACAGAACACAGTCCAGAAACAGAAGCCCAAGGAATTACGTGTATGACACAGGGACCACTGCCAGTCAGTGAGGGCACAAGAAATGATTCCAGTAATCCTGTTACAACAAAGGGCCCCTGCTGGGCCTCAGCCAGCAGCCTGCCTCCGCCCTCAGGAGCCCCTTCACATGGGCTGCAGCTGCCCAACTACTGAACTTGTTTCCACCTGCTGACCAAGAGCACCCCTGATAAACCAGAACTCACCTCTCTGAGCATGTCACAAATCCTCCCAGCCTGCTGACGAGGAGTCTCTTCTGAGTTGTGCCGATGGCAGAGAGTACAATGAGGCCTGTCCCTGGTGACTGCTGACGGGCGTCACTAATGGTGCCACTTTATTCCCTAGAGGGCCTGACAGTTTTCAAGAAGCTTTCAACACATCTTCTCCTGTTGGCCTTCTTCAGATGTGGGCTCAACTAAGTTCTGGGGCTGGTTCACAGGCGGAAGGATGCCCCAGGGGGGCCATGGGAGTCATCCCATGTGCTTTGGGAAAGGGTGGGTGGGTCCAGAGCAGTGGGGATGGATCCGGACAGTCAGAAGGGGAGGGTTGCAGAGAAGCCAGCCCCGGATGGGGACGAACACGACTGGGACTGGGGTGAGCAGAGGCATCTCTGAGGGTGCAGGAGAGATAAACAGGACATGCAGGGATGATGGAAGAAGGTGTCTCAGATAAGAGGAGGACACTAAATGAAACTCCCGGGCAATATTGTCACGCCATCACATATTCCAACGGTGTCCCTCAGCCCTGCACAGAAGCCTCCTCTCCCACTTCCACGAACACATCTCCCGCCACCCCAGCCAGAGCGCAGCAAATCTGCTAGGGTTAGCAAAGAGGGGACTGTCCAGTATGGGAGCTGAGCTCAAAGAATAGCAAGGGCCAGCGTGTGGCTACAGAAGGAGGTGGCAGGAGCTGAGGCCTGAGGGAGGGCAAAGCCAGACAGCCATGGATCTGCGCACCGTGCTCAGCCAAGCAGTCTCTGCCTTGGAGCCAGCATCTCCCTACAGTGTCCTGTGCAAAGTTTGTATCAAAGCTATTCTCTCTTCCAAATACATTCCAAAAACTATACATGTGGTTGGACAGTTGCTTCCATAATTATGTGCCATCACCCGTCAGAAGTGGTGCTCTCAACCCAAGCCTGCTGGAAAACAGTGTGAGGGCTGCATGCCACGGGGGCAGGGGCTGCTGAGCTGCACGCGGGCCTGTGTCTGCACTTCCACCAGCTGTAACACGAGGGTCATCGTCCATTCCCAAGGTGCTGTCTGTGGAAGCTGTCTTGGGATTTCAACATATATTCATGACTTTATTCTGTAAGTGGCATATTGAACACTTGATGTTGTAGTAACTCATTCCACCTCAATCTATGAATTCTGTGAATGAATCTAGTGAACAAATGAAGTTTTACACAAAAAAGCAGAGTTTTATGATTCATCTGCTATGAATCCCACAAACCAAGAACTGGAAAACATCCAAGTGATGATTTCTAAAAAAACCAGGTGGTGAGCTGCCCCAGTCACAATGATTAATGATTTCCGGGACAGCCTAATTCAAGAGAGGGCAAAATCTTGCCGAAGGAACAGAGCGTGTTCTTCCTTTTGCTGTAACACATCTGTGCATGAAGACTTTCATATTACAGGGCAATGAGACAAAATATGGGAGACTTTATGCCACCTAATACGAGGATGTGACTTGGCAACATGATTCCTGATATTAACCAGACAGAATTCTTTTAAGAACTAGAAAAATAATGTTCTCAAGTTTAAATGTTGGTGGCTTTTATATTCATCTATAATAAAAATGAATTTAGATATTTGGCTACCTATGTACTTTGTTCTTAACAAAACTAAGAATTTTCTTTGATGTTTTATTCTGTAGCAATCAAGCATTCAAATATAATGGAACAATCTTGCAGGAACTAATTCATCGGTAAGACTGCATCTTGCTGTCTTTAACAGTATATCTTATGATCAGCTGATCTTGCACTAATCCCGGAGAATCCTCTGAAAGGTGACCACCCAAAGGACTGTCACAAGCTGGTCAACCTAAGGAACGAGGTCTACTGTTCTGATATGTACATGTGGTACACATCTGTTCTATGAAAATTAGGTCAACTAAAAGAGGCAGTCAGTGTAAAGGGGTGGTCAACTATGGAGGTTCTATTGTACATCAAAAATGCATAAATTATTCTATGGTACAATAAGTTTAGAAAATGCTGAGTTTTGAACATAGGAATAGCATGATCAGAGTTACAATTTAGAGCAGTGATTTTTCAACTAGTATTCTTCCAAAGGTTTTAAAGATCATTAAATTATTTTCAAAAGAAGTTCAAAGCACAGTGAGCATATTCACTTTTTTTTTTTTTTTTTTTTGGATCAACATAGTTTAAGTGTGCCACGCAAGTTTAACTATAGATTCCACTGCGCCGCAAGATAAAAAAGGTTGGAAACCCTGCTGTAGAGGGACCACTGTGGCAGCCATATTGAGGAAGGGTTGAAGGGGAAGCGCCTGGAAGCCATTAACGAAGTTCCCCACAACCTGGAAATGAGGGCAATGGGGACAGAGAGAATGAGTTTACCGGATTTCACATACGGTACCAGGAAAACTTCCAATAGAGTTTGGAAGTCACCACTGCATCCTAACAAGTAAAAAGCTGAACAAACTAAAAGAAATCAACAACGTTCCTTGGCTTTGTCACAGAGGTGAGGACAGACCACTGACTCCCAAACTGGACAGGCAGGCAGGAGCAGAGAAGCACAACTTCCTAGGGCAGATACCCCTGCAGCAACCAGTGCGGGGCTGGGAAAGCCGCACTGTGATCGGCAAGGTGCTGAGGCTCAGAGTGGCAAGTCTGAGTCACAAACTCCACGGGCGCAGTCACGGGGGGCCCACATTCTCACGAGGTTCACTTCCAGGAGCTCTACGAGATTCTCAAGCGAAGAGCAGAGAAAAATCCCCTTAGGCTTCTGGCAGGGGAGGAGAAAGTGCCCATTAAAACACACCTGAGCAGGGCAGCGCCTGTGGCTCAAAGGAGTCGGGCGCTGGCCCCATATGCCAGAGGTGGTGGGTTCAAACCCAGCCCCGGGCAAAAGCTGCAAAACATGAGCACCTGTTCTTCTTAACAAGGCCTGCCCTTCCGAAAACCTAATTTACCAGAACCTAAACTGCTGGGGGATCGTCGCAGCCCAAGTAATCTGGAGGAAGGGGAATTTCCAACTCCAGCCACTTCTAGCCTTCCATGTGGGAAAAGGGAAAGACTCAGGTGCAGCCTCCTTCAGCCACCCAGTCTCACCTGAGAAGGGGAGAAGCAAAGTGAGCAGCACTGGTGAAGTTCACAGCCAGGGCCAGACTCACCACCAGACCAGACCTGGCCACAGGGCTGCAGAGTGACCCCCAGCCCGTACCTCACTACAGCACCACTAACCCACTATGCCACGCCTACCTTTCGACAAAAAAACGCAAGGCAGGCTAAAAGTTAAAAAAAAAACAAAAAAATAGTTTGAAGAGACCAAACAAGCATCATGACCAGAGTCAGATCTGACTGGAATCATCACACCAGGAATTTTTTTTTTCTTTTTCCGGCTGGGACTGGGTTTGAACCTGCCGCCTCCGGTATATGGAGCTGGCACCCTACTCACTGAGCCACAGGCGTCGCCCCACACCAGGAATTTTTTAAAACTATGATTAATATGCTAAGGCCTTTAATGGGAAAAGTAGATGCCATGCAAGAGCAGATGGATAATGTAAGCAGAGAGACGGAAATTCTAAGAAAGAATCAAGCAGAAATGCTACAGATTAAAAACTGCGACAGAAATGAAGAATACTTTAGATGAGCTCGTTAGGAGATTAGACAGCGCCGAGGAAAGAATCTCTGAGCCTTCCAAAGGTGGGCGGAAACTGCCTTGAATATTTTGAAACTTCTAAAACTGAAAAGCAGAGAAAAGATTTTTTTGTTTTTTTTGAGACAGCGTCTCACTATGTCGCCCTTGGTAGAGTGCTGTGGAGTCACAGCTCACAGCAACCTCAAACTCTTGGACTTCAGTGATTCTCTTGCCTCAGCCTCCCAAGTAGCTGGGACCCCAGGTGCCCACCACAACGTCCAGCTCATTTTTTGTTGCGCTTGTCGTTGTTTAGCTGGCCCAGGCTGGGTTTGAACCCACCAGCCTCGGTGTATATGGCCAGTGCCCTAACCACTGAGCTACGAGCACCGCCCAGCAGGGCAAAGATTTTTAAAAACACTTCAGAATATCCAAGAACTGTGGGAAAACCACAAAAGGTACGACATATGCATAATAAGAACCCTAAGGCCACTGGGCGCGTGCCCAATAAGAACACTACGGCCACTGGGGCATGCCTCACACTTGTAATCCTAGCACTTTAGGGGAGAACTGCTTGAAGCCAGAAGTAGTTTGGGACCAGCATGAGCAACACAGTGAGACCTCATCTCTACAAAAAATACAAAAATTAGCCAGGGGTGGTGACAGGCACCAGTAGTCCCAGCTACTTGGGAGGCTGAGGCAAGAGGTTCGCTTGAGCCTATGAGTTTGAGGTTGCTGTGAGCTGTGATGACATCACTGCACTCTGGCCTGGCTGATAAAGTGAGACTGTCTCCAAAAAATAAAACAATAACAACAACAAAAGGCTAGACACAGTGGCTCACACCTGTAATCCTAACACTCTGGGAGGCCGAGGTGGGTGGACTGCCTAAGCTCAGGAGGTCGAGATCAGGCTGAATTGAGACTCAGTGTATGTGACCAAGCAAGAGAGAGACCCATCTCTAAAAAAAATAGCTGGACATAGTGGGAAGCGTTTGTAGTGCCACCTACTTGGAAGGCTGAGGCAAAAGAATCACTTGAGCCCAAGAGTTTGAGGTTGCAGTGAGCTATGACAAGGATGACATAGTGAGACTCTGTCTCAAAACAAAACAAACAAAAACAACAACAACAGCAAAAACACCAGACACAGAAGCAACATTTGCAGCAACGATGACTGAGAATTTATGTCTGCCAATTAATGTCAGACATTAAACCATAGATCCAGGAAGGTCAGAGAACACCTAGAAAGACAATGCCAAGAAAAGCTATACCCGTAGGTATGTCCCATTCAAACTTCAGAAAGTCACAGTAAATTAAAAATTGTGAAAAATGCTGGAGGGGGCGGTGGTGGTGGAAATGGCTTATCTATGAAGGAGCAAAGATAAGAATGACATGTGACTTCTCAAAACCATACAAGCAAGAAGGGCAGAAATATTTTAAATGTTGAGAGAGAAAAAACCCACCAACCTAGAATCGTGTACCCTGAGAAATTATTATTTAAAAGTGAAAGAGAAAAAGACTTTCAGACAAACAAAAACTGGGGGTGCTTGCTGTTAGCAGACCTGTCTTGTAAGAAATGCTGAAGGTTCTTGGGGGGCGCCTGTGGCTCAGCGAGTAGAGCGCCGGCCCCATATACCGAGGGTGGTGGGTTCAAACCCGGCCCCGGCCAAACTGCATCAAAAAATAGCCGGGCGTTGTGGCGGGCGCCTGTAGTCCCAGCTACTCGGGAGGCTGAGGCAAGAGAATCACCTAAGCCCAGA
>CAUYRH010021024.1:0-10347 GCA_963574655.1 Perodicticus potto | reverse complement strand
TCTCAAAGTAGTTTTGATTTGCATTTCTCTGATGATTAAAAATGATGAGCAGTTTTTCATGTGTCTGTAAGATGTGCGCCTGTCTTCTTCAGAGAAGTTTCTCTTCAGGTCCCTTGCCCACCCTGAGATGGGATCATTTGTTCTTTTCTTGCTCATACATTTGAGTTCTCTGTAGATTCTGGTTATTAAACCTTTGTCAGAGGCATAACCTGCAAATATGCATTCCCATTCTGAGGGCTGTATGCTTACTTTACTTACTATGTTCTTGGCTGTGCAGAAGCTTTTTAGTTTGATCAGGTAGTGTATTTTTGATGCCGCTTCAATTGCCTAGGGAGTCCACCTGATAGAATATTTGCCCAGGCTGATTCCTTGAAGAGTTTTCCCTGCACTTTCTTCTAGTATTTTTATAGTTTCATGTCTTAAGTTTCAATTTTTAATCCAGTGAGAGTCTACCTTAGTTAATAGTGAAAGGTGTGGGTTTAGTTTCAGTCTTCTACAAGTCACCAGCCAGTTCACCCAGCACCATTTGTTAAACAGGGAGTCTTTTCCCCACTGAATGTTTTTAATTGGCTTGTCAAAGATCAAAAACGGTAGGTAGCTGGGTTCATCTCTTGGTTCTCTATTCCGTTCCATACATCTACCTCTCTGTGTTTGTGCCACTACCATGCTGCTTTGATCACTATTGATTCATAGTATAGTCTGAGTTCTGGTAGCATAATCCATCCTGCTTTGTTTCTATTTCTGAGGAATGTCTTGGCTATTTGAGGTTTTTTCTCATTCCACATAAAACAATGTAGTATTTTTTCAAGATCTTTAAAGTATGACAAGGGAGCTTTAATAGGGGTGTCATTAAAATTGTATAGTGCTTTGGGTAGTATGGACATTTTAACAAAGTTGATTCTTCCCAGCCATGAGCATGGTATGTTTTTCCATTTGTTAACATTTTCAGCTATTTCTTTTATTAGAGTTTCGTAGTTCTCTTTACAGAGATCATTCATGTCCTTTGTTAGATAAACTCCCAAATGTTTCATCTTCTTTGGCACTACTGTGAAAGGAATAGAGTCCTTCACTGTTTTTTCAGCTTGGCTATTGTTGGTATATATAAAGGCTACAGATTTATGAGTGTTGATTTTGTAACCTGAGACACTGCCATATTTCTTGATCACTTCTACAAGTTTGTATTAGAATCCCTGGTGTTTTCCAGGTATACAAGCATATCATCTATGAAGAGTGAAAGTTTGACCTCTTCTGACCATATTTGGATACCCTTGATCGCCTTTTCTTCCCTAATTGCAAAGGCTAAAACTTCCATTACAATGTTAAAGAGCACTGGAGACAATTGGCGACCTTGCCTGGCTCCAGACCTGAGTGGAAATGATTTCAATTTAACTCCATTCAATATGATATTGGCTGTGGGTTTGCTATAGATGGCCTCTGTCAGTTTAAGAAATGTCCCTTCTATACCAATTTTTTTAAATGTTCTGATCATGAAGGGATGTTGGATATTATCAAAAGCTTTTTCTGCATCAATTGAGAGAATCATATGACCTTTGTTTTTTAATTTGTTTATGTGATGAATTATATTTATATATTTACATATATTGAACCAGCCTTGAGATCCTGGGATAAAACCCACTTGGTCATGATATATAATTTGTTTGATGTGTTGCTGGATTCTGTTTGTTAGGATCTTGTAGAATATTTTTGCATCAATATTCATTAGTGATATTGGTCTATAATTTTCTTTTCTTGTGGGTCTTTTCCTGGTTTGGGGATCAAGATGATGTTTACTTCATAGAATGTGTTGGGTAGTATTCCTTCTTTTTCTATATTTTGGAAAATGTTGAATAATACAGGCACTAGTTCCTCTTTAAAGGTTTGGTAGAATTCTGATGTGAAGCCATCTGGTCCCAGGCTTTTCTTTTTAGGGAGATTTTGTACAGTTGATGCTATTTCAGAACTTGATATAGGCCTGTTCAACATTTCCACTTCATTCTGGCTGAGTCTTGGGAGGTGGTGTGCTTCCAAGTATTGTTCAGTTTCCTTCACATTTTCATATTCCTGAGAGTAAAATTTCTTGTAATATTCATTAAGGACATTTTGAATTTCTGAGGAGTCTTTGTTATTTTGTCTTTACCATTTCTGATTGATGAAATTAGAGATTTTACTCTTTTTTTCCTGATTAGACTAGCCAAAGGTTTATCTATTTTATTGACCTTTTCAAAAAACCAACTTTTTTTGATTTATTGATCTGTTGTATAATTCTTTTGTTTTCAATTTCATTTAATTCTGCTCTAATTTTGGTTATTTCTTTTCTTCTGCTGTGTTTGGGATTGGAATGTTCTTCCTTTTCCAGTTGCTTGAGATATCCCATTAAGTTGTTAACTTCCTCTCTTTCTGTTCTCTTGAGGAAGGCTTGCAGTACTATAAAATTCCCTCTTTGGACTGCCTTTGCAGTATCCCAGAGGTTCTGATAATTCATGTCTTCATTGTCATTTTGTTCCAAGAATTTGGTAATTTCCTTCTTAATCTCATCTATGACCCATCTATCATTCAGCATAAGGTTATTTAGCTTCCATGTTTTTGTATGAGTATGCAGGTTCCTGTTGTTACTGAGTTCAACTTTTATTCCATGATGGTCTGAGAAGATGCAAGGAATAACTTCTTTTCCTTTAAGTTTGCTGAGTTTAGACTTGTGACCTAAGATGTGATCGATTTTGGAGTATGTTCCGTGGGCTGATGAGAAGAATGTGTATTCAGTTTTGCTAGGATGAAATGTTGTAGATGTCTGTTAAATCCAGATGTTGAATGGTTAAGTTTAAATCTAAAATTTCTTTACTTAGCTTCTTATTGGAGGATCTATCCAACACTCGTAAAGGAGTGATATAATTTTCGACTACTATGGAGCTGGAGGAAATCAAGTTGCTCATGTCTGTTAGAGTTTTTCTTATAAATTGAGACACATTCTGGTCGGGGGCATAAATATTAATAATTGAAATCTCATCATATTGAGTATTACCTTTAACAAATATGAAGTGTCCATCCTTATCTGTTGTGTGACCTGAGATGTGAGGGACAGCAGCTTTGCCTCGAGTGCAATCTCACTCCTGTAATGTGTAAGGTGCAAGAAGCAGACTACAGCTCAAAATAGAATGTAATAATTCATCTTTATTTCTGGCCACTTTATATACACTGGTGGTCACGTAAACATTTAATCTATGATCTATGGGTTCTTGGGCTTCTTCCATGACCTAGCGATTACGAATTGGGCTGCAATAAACATTCTGGTACAGATATCTTTGTTGTAATGTGTTTTTTGGTCTTCTGGGTATATACCAAGCAGAGGAATTATAGGGTCAAATGGCAAGTCTTTCTTAACAACAGTGCACAAGGGTTCCAATTTCTTCATGTCCTTGCAAACACTGATTATTTACTGTTTTTTTTTTTTTTAATAATAGCCATCTCCATGGATGTGAGGTCATATTTCATTGTGTTTTCTTCTTTGTGTTTCATGACATGAAATTTCTAAACATAAAGTCTTTAATAAAAAGATAATACTAAAGTTTTAATGACATGATCCTCATATGGGGTTTTTCTAGTTTCCCTCATAATTAGATTCAAGTTATACACTCCTGCCTGAACCACCCACTCTCCACAAGATGCTTACGGTCGATTCTTTATATGATGAAGTAAAAATTAAAAGATTTAAACATGAAAACATCCTTCTCGCGTTTTTCATTTTAGAAAGATGTCAATGTTGGAATAGATGAACAAGACTGCTGAGGTCGTGACAAGTCAGAGGCTACTGTGGTCGTGATAAGGCAGAAGGCTCCTGCGGTGGTGACAAGTCAGAAGGCTACTGAGGTCGTGACAAGTCAGAAGGCTACTGCGGTTGTGACAAGTCAGAAGGCTACTGTGGTTGTGACAAGGCAGAAGGCTCCTGCGGTGGTGACAAGTCAGAAGGCTACTGCGGTCGTGACAAGTCAGAAGGCTACTGTGGTCATGACAAGGCAGAAGGCTACTGCGGTCGTGACAAGTCAGAAGGCTACTGTGGTGGTGACAAGTTAGAAGGCTACTGTGGTCGTGACAAGTCAGAAGGCTGCTGAGGTCGTGACAAGGCAGAGGCTGCTGAGGTCGTCCAGAGGAGGGAGAGTGACAGGAGATCTAACACGTTGATGACGGAAGGATGGCGCTGACGCTGATTAGCATGAGTCCGAGCTTTCTGGAAAATCCTTGGCTTAGGCAGTCTCGTAGTTTCTGTTTATGCAGACTGGGTTGGAGAGAAATACAGGATCCCTAAACCATAAAATTGCTTCTTTCCTCCCAGCTTTCCTAGAGGGAAACACTTTTCCTTCCCCTCCATGCTTGCCAGTCCTCACGCTCTCACTGGCATCAACGCTGATCTGGTGTGAATCACGCACTCTGACTTCACAGCCGCCAGACCCTTTCGGTTTGTTTCTTCCTCCCTCAGTGAAGAGTCCTTGGAGTCTTGCTTTCTGAGATCTGTTCAGAGATCTTCCACGAGTCATTTGTGCATCTTGATAGCAAATCTGCATGAATAATTTTCTTAGTTCATGTTTCTAGGCTTTTCCTTCTAGGTAAGGATAGAGAAGATTTTATTCCCACTAAAACGATTCTGTTCTATGATGCATATAGAACCAGGAAAGACCCCAGATTGCCAGTGCAACCTCACAAAGCAAGAACAAAGCAGGAGGCATCACTTCACGAGACTTCATGCTATGCTACAAGTGTACGGTAACCACGACAGCATGGTCTCTACAAAAACAGACAGAGACCTGTGGATCAGGACGGAGAACCCAGAATGAAATCACCCTCATAGTCCCATCTGATTTGTGATAAAATAGATAAAAATATACACTGGGAGAAAGAATCCACCATTTAATAAATGGTTCTGGGAAAACTGGATAGCCACATGTAAAAGACTGAAAAACTATATCCTCAATTCTAATCGCTAAAAAAATTAACTCAAGATGGATAAAAGACTTAAAAAGTAAGTCAGGAAACTATTAGAGTTCTTGAAAAAAATGTTGGAAAATCTCATAAATATCAGTCGAGGCAATTAATTCATGAAGTAGATCTCCAAAGCAATCAGAGTGACCGCAAAAATAAATAAATGGGATCGATCAAATTTCAAAGCATCTGCAAAGCCAAAGACACAATCAAAAGAGTAAACAGCCAGCCCACAGAACGGGAGAAAATATTCACGTGCTGTGCATCTGATACAGGACCGATAACCAGGATCTGCAAAGAACTTGAGAAAATCAGTAGGAAAAAACCAAATGCCCCCATTAAAAAGTGGGCAGAAGACACAAACGCAAGCAGATATTTAAGTTTGTGAACTCATCCTCGTAAAAGTGCTACACACCTCACTGCTGAATACAGCTACCTCCAGTGTACTCATTTTGGGAAGCTGTGAGTCAGAAGTTAATTGTCAGATCTCATACAACAGCAGTGTTGATGGTCATTCTAGAAATAGTTCCAAAATTGCTTTGAAGGGTGACTAGGATCTGGCATTGCTGTACAGCTTCCCAGTAGGAGAACCTCGAAGGTGACCTTCGTAATATTCAGTGGTGAGGAGTGCAGCACTTTTTCTAGGATGAGTTCACAAACTTAATTTTTTGACCTTGTGTACTAATGGTCAACAAACTCATGAAAAAATTGCTCAAGATCTCTAACATCAGGGAACCTCAAATCAAAACCACAATGAGACATCACCTAACTCCAATGAGAATGACTCCTTTTATAAAGGACTTTGTGTGCATGCAGAGAGAAAGGAACTGTTGGTGGAACTTCAAAGTAGTTCCATCTCTATGGAAAACTGTATGGAGATACCTTAAAGAACTTACAGTAGACCTACCGATTGATCCAGCAATACCACGTTGGGTATATATCTAAAGAAAAAAAGGCCATTTTATTAAAAGGATACCTGCACTCAAATTTTTATAGCAGCACAATTCATAATCACAAAGACATGGAAACAAACACAGTGCCCACAAATACATGAATAAAATGTGGTGTATATGCTATGGAGTGCTACTCAGCCATAAAAAATGGCAAGCTAAGGTTTTTGTGACAACCTGGATGGAACTGGAAACATTTTAAGTGAAACATCATAAGAATGGAGAAACTAAAACATGAACTCAATATCAAATTGGAACTAATTAGACAACACTGAAGTGCACCTATGGATGGGAATCTCTTAGCATATTAAGCCAGGGTAGCGGAAAGAAAGGGGAGGGGTCAGCTCACACCTGTTGGGTCCAGTGCACATTGTCCGGGCGAAGGCACATGCTTAACTTCAACTCAGTCTTCACAAAAACAAAGTGTGTAAACAAAACATATGTACGCCCTAATATTCTGAAATTTTATAAAAAGTTGTTGTGAGGGAAAAACAGATATTGAATTACATCAACAGAAAGTAGAGAAATCTTAGGGAGAATATCAAATTATACATGTTTGTGTTATAATGCAGACTAAAGACCTTGTTCGGGTCAGTGAGTTGGTTGGAAAAAAGATAATTCAACTTTGAAAGAAGGCAAAAAAACAGGCTATTTGTCTTCTCTTCCCCTGTTAGCGCAGGTGCGATCTATGCTTCACCCACCCTCCTTCCTCTCACCGTTTGCTGCTCAGCCTGAAGACACCTACATGGATATTGATTATTTTCTTCACCTACATTTAGACATTTAATTATAATTTTACGGCATGGCCTCCCATTTCTAATTTTATGGAATAATAAATCGCTCCCTATCTTAACGTTGTGTTTTGTGGTAAATTATTGGACTACAAAGCATCCCACTAGAACATCCCCTCAGGATGAAGAGAAGAATGACTCTCTGCAGATGCCGCCCTGCCTCTCATCATCTCTTGGGGAGAGAAAACTCAAAGGCAAATTTTTCCATGCGAGGCGGGAGAGGGCAAGGAGGAATCACGAACTTCAAGCCTGCTGAACCACCTGGATTTTTCGGCACGTTTTATCAACTGTTCTCTGCTTTGCTATCATGTCGCATGTCCTCTGAAGGGAAGAGGGAAAGGATCGAAGAAGAGCAAAGGATGTTGAGCTAGTTGCTTTTAATTATTTATTTTTTTTAGAGACAGAGACTCACTTTATTGCCCTTGGTAGAGTGTTGTGGCGTCACAGCTCACAGCAACCTCCAACTCCTGGGCTTAGGCGATTCTCTTGCCTCAGACTCCCGAGTAGCTGGGACTACAGGTCCCCGCCACAACACCAGGCTATTTTTTGTTGCAGTTTGGCCGGGGCCGGGCTTGAACCCGCCACCCTCAGTATACGGAGCCAGTGCCCTACCCACTGACCCACAGGTGCTGCCCTGAGCTAGTTCCTTTTAAAGTGACAAAGGATTTAGGTGAGGAAGGCCTCAGGACAGATGAAGCCCTGGCTCCTTTACAACAACAAGCCCTGCAGCTCGGACTCTGGGGAGAGATGCTTTCTAGAGAAGAAAAGGCCCTGGAAGGACAATTCTCATCCTAATATTTGGAGTGCCAGTAAGTTCTGATTTCTGCTCTAAATAAGGTCAGAAGAACTAGTCTTTTCTCTTACATGAAAAATCTTCGCTGGTGGAGATGTCTGCCAAGAAGTGAGGGAGAAAGAGAATAAGAAAAGGAAATCATTTCGTTACCTAAAGGACAAAAATAACTCAGCTGAAGTAAACGTAGGGTTTGAGGCAGAGCGTTGCAGAGCCCCCTACTCCTGCACCCACTGGACGCTCACTAAGGGCTCTTCCCTTGGGGCATGGAATCACGGCTGGCTCAGGAGGTCTGGCCTCCACCGCTCTGCTTCCCAGCTGAGCATTCAGACGCGTGAGGAGACAGTTTCAACTACTCTGAGCTCTTAGCCCAAGTGCCTGTGCTTGAGACAGGTAGACAGTGCAAGGCAGACCCAGCAGAAGCCCATTCCTTCCTCCTGGTTCTCGGACTGACCGGGGGAGCAGAGCAAAGCAAGCTCATCTCAGCCAGGCTTCGTCTGCACAGCAGGGCGGGCGAGGAGCCTCACAGGCCCGCAGCACGCAGGCTGCCCGGGGATTGGGCTGGGTCAGTGCATGTGCCTGGCGTGAAATTTGACAAGCAATTGAGTTGTTTCTGTTGGTTTCTTTTTGCTTTACGGAAATGAACTGTATGCCACACTGAATGAAGAGAAAAAGAAGACCACAGAATCCGTTGAATTACAGCTCATTCAATATGCGTTTTAAAAAATTGTACGGAGTAGAAAAAGCAGGTGTAATGTGAAGTTTGGCTTCTTTATGGAACAGGAGGAAAGTTTTGGATTTAAGCCAACTGCTTTTTAGATGAGGGTTTTATTATGTTGACTAAAGGAAATAAAGTCAAGCTTTTAAAGAATTAAAATTAATATTATTCATAAGTTTAGCTGAGGGCTACAACCTGAGGTGTAGAGTCCAAGAGGAGTTTGTGAGAGGTTCTTTTAGATTCCTCAGAAAAAATGTTTTACTGCACAGCCTATTCACAGGCAGTGAGGATTCAGAACACGCAGGCTCACGTCCAGGTTGGGCTGTGAGACTGAATCTGGGTTTAGGGTCTGGGGCAGAGTCGCTGTGTTTGGAAGGTGTCATATTATGTGTAAGAAAAGGCAAGGGCCAGAGTTCCACGTAGTTACCTTTTAGGGAGTATCGTGACCGGGGAAGAGGTGCGGGAGGCCTTGTGTTCTATTCCATTTTACCTTTGAGGCAGCTTCTCACCAAGCCGCACGTTGTGGAGTTGAGGGCTCCGTGCAGTCCTGCTGGCCAGCACGCTCGGCCAGCCCTGCCTCCTGCGGCTGCTTCTCTGTCTTGCTACTCAGATTATATGCTTTTTCAATTTGTGCTATTTCTAATGCAATACCTGTTGTTTAAAAAATGGAAAGCAAATAATAACATGGAAAGAAAAATAAATGTATAATCCTGTATCTCTTGCTAAAGCTCATTTTTTTCTTAGATGTTTTCTCAGTATTTTACATGGATGATAGTAATGGGCCTTTAATTGATAATTGTGTTTTATTTTTCCTCCACTCTGCCGACTTAAAGCGTTTCTTGTTGCTGTTGTTGTTCAACACTTTCTTCCACTCACATTTGGGTAATCCTTGATGGATTCACATACAATAAGGGTTCACAATAAGTAGAACCTAATCTCTATTTTCTTGGTAAAATCGACAGCATCTATAGACCGGAAAGTGGCATAAAGAGTTCAATTTACCAGTCTTCGTCTTCTATTTATATTTATATTCATGAGTAGGAAAACATTGTTTGAAATATTATAAAATCAGGTAACAGCTGTCTATTTTTGAAATTGGCTTTGAATTGGTATCTTTTAAAAACTTGTGATGATGTTTTCTCTTCAATCTCACCTGCAAAAAAAGGAAGAACTTGACTCCTAATAAAAGGGATTTTTTAAGTGGTATCTTTTAAGGTCAGTCTTATGATTCTAACTTAATTCTTCTGGATGCGGCCCAGGCACCAGTGAGTTTTGATAGCTCTTTAGGTGATCTCATTGTAATGGGTTAGCATCAGAAGACCAAGTGATAAGGAAAAACAAAACACACACAAGAAAACAATATCAAATCTAAGACTGAGAAATGTAGACTTCTATCACATTAGTTGGAAATGGAAGTGCAGTCATACTCAGGGTTTCCACCCAAGGTCACCACTTCAGTGGCAAAGGCTGGACACGAATTTTATCTTTGAGTCCCATTGCTACCTGAGTGCATGCCCACAGATGTTATTAGTTTGTGTTTATTTGTTTCATTTAATGGGATATATAATTTCCAATGTCAGATGGGCTGTGGGCTAATCTATTAATAATATCTTTTTTCAACAAAATATTATTCCTCTTTTAAGATTAATTCCACTTTTTCCTTTTGTTTTATTTTATTCTCTTTGTAATATTTACTTTTTTAAAATTAAGTCATTTGTACATAGATCATGAATACATTTATGCCATTATGAGATTCAATGTGTTGATTATTTGTACAAATTGGAATGCTTACATCCTACTAATCAACATAACATTCACCTCATTTACCCAATTACAGCGTTAAGACATTTGTGTTCTACACCTGATAGATCCAACTTGTACTTGCAATATGCTCCACAGGTGTGGTTCCCCCACTAACCCTCCCTCTATCAACCCACCCCCCTCCCGTCCCCTCTCCCTCCCCTTCCCTCCTTCAGCCTAGGCCATAGTTGTGTTTCATTTTTCATATGCAAGTGTGAGGGATTATAAATTGGTTTCACAGTAGTACTGAGTACATTAGATATATATTTTTTTCCATTCCTGAGATACATTACTAAGAATATTTTCCAGCTCCATCCTGAATCTGCA
>CAUYRH010021023.1:0-47279 GCA_963574655.1 Perodicticus potto | reverse complement strand
TGGCTCTGCAGGAGGACACCATGATGATGGCAGAGCCTCCATGGAGCTGGTGCTGAGCACCCCCTGCCTGCCCCCTCTGACCCAGCACCTGAAAGACACCCCGAAGCCTGTCTCATTTAAGCCCGTGTGTTTTGTGTCTTTGTGCAGTGGCTCAGCCAGATGCCTAACTAGAAAACCAAGGCTCAAAGGAACAGTTTGAGAACCTCCGCTGAAGAGTTTTTTTTTTTTTTTTTTTTTGAGACAGAGCCTCAAGCTGTCACCCTGGATAGAGTGCTATGGCATCACAGCTCACAGCAACCTCCAACTCCTGGGCTCAAGTGAGTCTCTTGTCTCCGCCTCCCAAGTAGCTGGGACTACTACGGGCGCCCGCCACAACGCCCAGCCATTTTTTGGTTGCAGCCGTCATTGTTGTTTGGCAGGCCCGCCCGGGCTGGATTTGAACCCGCCAGCTCCGGTGCACGTGGCTAGCGCCTTAGCCCGTTGAGCCACAGGCGCTGAGCCTGCCGAAGAAGAGTTTTTATGACACAAGTCTCCTTCTGGCTTTGGCCCACTCTTGAAGCCTCTACAGCTGCAACCCAGATGAGAAGCTCTAAAAGTTGGTTCTTCCAAATAGTCATAGATGTAGACACTAATTTATAAACTAATTAGGGACCTAAAGCAAATCAGTAGAAAATCTGATTGCCGCTCCTTTTCTCTCTGCACTGTTTCCTGCCAGTGCTCATGGGGCTTTATTCTGACCTCTCTGCCTTACTCCCCTTTGGTTTTTCTCTGGTGTTCCTAAAGGAGCTGTTCAGGTGTGGCTTTACATAAGCCCCTGTTACAGGTGATCAACAGTGCAGCGGCTTAAAAAAACAGTGACCGACAGATCCTCCACACAAGTTGTTCCAGGGTCACTGTTTTCACAGGCGTGTCTGTTTGGATGATAAATTACATAGACATCCTATGTAAGGAACAAAGAACTTCTGTCTCTTTGGACTCAGTCTGAGCTGAGCGTCCCTACCTGGCAGCTCTGTCCTCAGTTCTTTGCAGATACTTGCTCTGCTGCGTTTCAGCACTTTGGTCAGAGCTGGGCCACTACTGTGCCAAGTCAGCCATCATCAGTGACTTCTGACTTTGTAATTCCCCAGTCTTACTTGCATTCTTGTGTGTGTTTATCTAGTTCTTTGCAATTTTATCACATGTGTAGGTTTGTGTAACAACCACAGTCAAGATGCAGAAGACCCAAATTTGTATTTGGTGTCATTTCAAGGCTGAGCACCATGCTTGGCACAGACACTTAGTAGACACTTGTTGAGTGAGTGATGGCTACATGAGTAAGTGGTGTACTAGCTACACTCCGGGGATGCCATACAAGGTGCAGAAACCCAGCAGTGAAGTGAGGTCTATGTAGTGGCCCAGAGGCAGGGCCTGCAAGACAGTGGTGCCATCTGGCTGTGGGTCAGGCAACTGCTGTGGGGCCCTAACCACATCCCAGTGTTGGGCAGGGCAAAGGCAAAGGCCTGATCACTACAAGGACAAGGCCTGGTAGTCGCACCTGTCACTTCTCTTCATGTCCTGTCCTATTGGCCAGACCTGGAGCTGCACTTGCACACCAAGCTGCAAGAGGGGTTGAGGCCAACTGTATTATTTGTCTGCAACTCTTCCTTCCCTCCCTGCCTTTGGCAAGGTTTACTAAACGGTGGATGACTCCTCTACAACTGATGTTGGGCTTTGCCCAGAGGAATGTGGGCAGAAGTGTGTGTTTCAGTTCTGAGCTGGGGCCTTAGAGGCCCTCGTGTCTCTGCTCACCCCCGTGGCACTTCTACCGTGCCCCATGAGAAGAGCCTGCCCCCAGAAGCCAGAGGATGAGAAACAAGTGACACAGGCCTGACTCGGGTCATAGCCTGAAGCACAGCTGTCACTGCTGGCCTTCAAGAAAAGTAATGGCTTTTTGTGAAATAGGTTACTGAAGTTGAAGATTGTGTTCTACTGTTAAGGGAAGAGTGAACATGTGTGGACTACGAGCATTCTGTGAACACAGGACAGGACAGAGCAGACAGGACCCGGCCTATGGGGGCTCCTTTAGGAGCCTGGAGCAGAGTCTAGATGGCTCAGTTAGCACAGACGTGTGACACAGGAGGGCACACTTTCCTAGGACTCTCCCCAGAGGAGGAACTGGAGGTCAGCTGACCTGGTGCCGGCCTAAATGGCAAGAGCAGACTGGGAAAGGCAGTCTTGGGGTGGGAGGCAGGTTGGGGTGGGAGGAATGATAATGGAAAGTGTGTCAAAACAAAGCTGTTGGATTAACAAAGCCAATTGGGGAAGAGTTTTCTCAGTGAGTCAAGAGGTAATGTTAATGATAAAACTGAGGTAACTGTGCATTCTGCCCTATTACATAGTTCGTCCATGTCTATCTGTTGTCAGTACAACTGCAGAGAATGATATCCTTCAATCTGGATCCTATACGATATTTGGAATTCATGGAAAAGATAACTGATGGCTGGCACGGTGAAGCACTCTGGGAGGCCGAAGCAGGAGGATCGCTTAAGCTCAGTTCAAGACCAGCCTGAAGCAAGAGTTGAGACCCTATCTCTACTAAAAACAGGAAAATTAGCCAGGCATCATGGCAGGCTTCTGTATTCCCAGTTACTTGGGAGGCCGAAAAAGAGGACTGCTTGAGCTCAGGAGCTTGAGGTTGCAGTGAGCTGTGATGATGCCATGGCACTCTAGCCAGGATTACAGAGCAAGCCCCTGTCTAGGAAAAAAAAGAGAGAGAGAAAGATAACTGATGCTTCTATCAGATCAGGTGACCCTCAACTCTAGAGGGTCGTCCGTCTGCAGTGTCCCCGGTGCCTGGCACTCACAGTTTATGTGATAGTGCAGCTTTTAAAGGAAGCCGCTTTCCATACGAGATGCTGATTATCCTGCTGACTAGAATTTGGGTGCGTAGAAATGACATCAAATTATTTCTACCTGGGGAGCTGCTGGAGCCATGCAAGAGGGAGGAAGCATTTGAAAGCACAGCACGTGGGTAGATGAATTAGTCCCTGATAAAGTATTGACTGCCTACTTGAAAGTGGTTGAGGAAAATAAAACATAGTTTAAAACATTTCTCTAAATACATATACATCCTAAATTTTTCCTAGTCTTTCATGGTGTTTATATTCCTATTTCTTCCTTTTTTTTTGAGATAGAGTCTCGCTCTGTCACTCACACTAGAGAGCCACAGCCTTAGCTTAACTGCAAACTCCTGGGCTCAAACGATCCTCCTGCCTCAGCCTCTGGAGTAGCTGGGACTACAGGTGCACACCACCATGCCCAGTTAATTTTTCTATTTTTAGTAGAAATGGGGGTCTTGTTCTTGCTGAGGCTGGTCTGGAACTCCTGAGCTCAAGTGATCCTCCCATCTCCCAGAGTGCTGGGATTACAGGCATGAGCCACCACAGCTCAGCTGTATCTCCCTACTTTTTATTATGAAAATTGTTAAACACATAAAAATATTAAAAGAATAGAACCATACATTCTTTCCATCTGGATTCAATGGATAGTAATATTTGAGCACGTTTGTGTTCTCTTTTCTCTCTCCTCCAAACACATGACACGTGCCTTTTTAAAAAATAAGGTGTGAATGTAACATCAAGATCCCTAAATACTTCAACATGATCCTCTAAGGGATTCATATATACTCCTATATAACCACAGTACCACACCTAGGAGACTGAATGGCAATTCTATAACACCTAGGAGACTGAATGGCAATTCTACAATCACATCTACTATCCAAGTCATATTTAAATTTACCCCTACTGGTTGTTATGCAAGCCCACTCCCCCAACCCTGTGATTGAATCAAGGCTTATGGATTCCAACTGGACAATCTCCCCTACCTAAACTTCTGTTTGGTTTTGATATATGACATTGACTTGAAGAGTTTGGGCAATATGCCTTACAGAATGTCACATTCTTCATTTATATGATTGTTTCCTGATGGTGTCCTCTAAGTTTTAAGTCTGCCCAGGGGAATGACTTGGTTGAGAAAGTAACTGCTATATCGCTAAGGAAAAGTGTGTTTGCTTGGAAACACTGAGGCAAAGTTTATGTGCTAATGTTTTATGGGGGATGCAATCCTAAAAAAGAAAGAGGGGGGGAAAGAATTGAGATGGAAAGGGAGCTGGCCATGGCTTTGTAAATAGTGTGGCTTGGCCTTGAGAGATCTTCAGAGGTGCTGAGCAGCAACACTGCATCTCGGATGAGCCCTAACGGAACAGAGCTCATGGGGTGTTCACGTACCTGCACACGAGGGTCATGTTACTAGGTGTCTCATGGCAGCCGCTGGCAAAGCCAGCATACTCATGGGTCCTGTTAAGTTAGACCCGTGCATGAGTTGCTGCAGCTTCTACCCTGACAGGTATAACGAAAGCCTCACAGGACAGTGATGCCTGACAAGATGAGGTGAAAGGTGGAGTTGTAGGACTGTCCCTGGAGCTGCTTTACCCAGGATGAGGGCAAGTGGGTCCCAAGGTGTAGGCAGGGCCACATGGATGTGTGCGGGAGGGTATAAATTGGATCCAGCCCCAAAAGGAGCTTTTCTCCTCTTTGAAATTACTGAATGATTAGTGAGCTGTACTTTACCCCTTTAGGAATAACCTATTGCCCAGCTACTTTTCATGTAATGGTTTTAGTATCCATTTGTCAGTTACTACCGTGGGGCATGCAAGACAAGAGGGTTAGTCATGCTTATTGCCACTGAGGTGTCATTGCTGGGAGGCTCTTTCAGGGACACAACACAGGGTGGCTATAAACTTTGTGTGCAAATTTAAATTGCATAGTATTTTAAATTGCACATGAACTTTATGGCCATGCTGTCTATATACACACATATGCACACACATACACATTAGGAGATTTTATGTATATGAATTTATACAATGAAATAGCATGACTTCATATGGTTATTAAAATTTAATATGAGCGAGAGTGAGACCCTGACTCCTAAAAAAATGAAAAACCCAGCCAGGCGCCGCAGTGAGCACTTCTGGAGGCTGAGGCAGTGGGATGGCCACAGCCTGAGTCTGAGGTTGCCGTGAGCTATGATGCCACTGCACTCTGCTCAGGTCATGGGGTGGGATTCTGTTTCAACAACAACAAATTTAACATAACATCTTAAATTCTTTTTTATATTTTTTTCTTATACTAAAAAATTCCTGGTTCCCAATAATATTATTATATGTATAGTCAGAGTAGTGTGTTCAAGTTCTCAAAATAACTTTTTCATTGATGGTGGGTTCAGTAATCAATTTCATATAGAATTAGGTCATTTCTGTTTTCTGAGATCAAAATTTAAGGCATTTTCCTTTATGATTTACTTTTATTTTTGAGTATACAAAATACATGATTCAAGATCAATATTGTATGAAAAGCTGAATCAGAGGAACCCACGCCCATGCTTATCCCTCCATCTGGTTTCAATCTCCTTTTAGGGGTAGGTAACCATTCTCATTAGTTTCTGGTTTCTCCTTTTCTGTATCTTTTCACAAACATAAGAAAATATATACAATACTGGTTGTCCATAGAACTTGGTCCAAGCACAGGCTTGAGAGGCAGACACGCCTGGATTTGAAACCAATCCTGATGTAGAACACTAGGACTCTGAAAGGCATTTAAGCACTTGGAGGCTCAATGTCCTTAACTGTAAAACTGTCAGTGCAATTGATACAGAACAATGAATATTTAAAGTGAAGGTTAACAAACTGTTTCCTACAAGAAAGACAAAGTAAGAATTAAATATCAGGAACAATAAAGACTAAAACATCCCTGGGCACGATGTTTCAGTACATTAGACAATAAAACAGTTTTGTTAGTTTTATTTATAATTTCTGCATCAAGAGCTACTTGTTACAGGATTTTTTTAAAGCTTAAAATGAAAACTGTAAACATTCTTTCATTTTCCTAAGTTAAAACATCATATATGTTCATCACATGAGAAAAATTAGGAATCTTCATGACCATTTGCGGTTGCTTTGAGGATTTATGTCAAACATTCTCCAAGGATTTCAAAGTTGAAACATCTTCACCTTTAGAGAAAGAAATGAAACAAAAAACCCACTCTGACCATTAAGACAGTGCCTCTTGTCCCAGTTTACCAGTACCATGATTGGATGCAATAATATTAGGTTCCATTGTATGCTTTTAGAAAGTGAATATAGCCAAATGAAATAAAACTGGCAACTCCAAATGAAATCACGTGTTACCATCTGTGTGCAGGGATTGCAGACTCCGTGGAAAGGTAAAGTGATTTTTTCTGGAAAAGGCAAAGCCTACCCTCACTTGTGAGTGTGAAACTAACTCACCATGGCTGTTGACCCAACATAGTTCTCACAGATAATATCCTTTGAGACTTGTCGTCAAATCAGTGACTTTTCAACATTCCAGGCTGAGACTACAGTAAGAAATACCCTTAGCCAGTGCACACATGGTCACACACACATAACACACACACACGGTTTGTGAGACAAAATATAGGCAACACACTCCGAACCCCTGCCCTACCCCATGCTCCCCACTGCCTGTTCTAACCCGAAATGCAGGCACAACGTTGTTTGAGATTTTTGCACACTGCCTACTGTTCTGGCTTGCCAATCACACCAGCGCATATAGAGTGTTTCTCATTTTGTCCTACAGCTCCTAGAGGATAGAGGGACTCGGTGTTTGGAGAGGGGACTGTCACTGGGAATTATTGACCTAACTCCAGAGCCTGGAGGACGTGGCACAGTTTGTGGCAATCGCCACCTCTGCTGAGACATGACGGAGCCCTACCACTTTAACACCATCTTCAATAATGTTGAGGTGCAGCTAGCATATTGTCCTATCACTAGAGTCACCAAATTTAGCAAAACAAAGATCAGTTCAATTTGAATTTCAGCTAAACAATAATTCTTTTAAGTGTATGCGTATCCCAGGCAATAACAATTATTTATCTGAAGTTCAGATTTCCTAGAGTATTTTATCTGGAAACCCTACTGGTCACATGCTCTAACTGTTTTTGCAGGTCCTAAATCTTCCCTATGAGTCCGGGCTGGTCAGGATGTGGGCACTGCTGGGAGGAAGGGCATCTGGCTCAGTCTCCTTGCTGGGTACACACCCTGTATCTGTGGGTAGGGTCCCCTCACCTGGGCACCTTCTGAGACAGGCATTGTTTTGGTAAGACGGCACAAGCTATGCTCCTGCTGTGGGTACTTGACCCGTGGGGCTTCTTGGAACTGGGGGAAGCCAAATCTTGGGGGTGCAGGCTGTCCCACTGCCTCCTCTTGCTCTGAGGTAAAGGGACAGAGTCGTCAGCTCTATCCTACTACTAAGAACTCCAGCCTTGCCTTCCTGCAGTCACTCAGATCTCTGCAAATGATCCCTGGTCCCTCTGTGAAGAAGGGCACCGCAGAAGAGAGAGTCGTTTCCCCTGCCACTCCTGGAGAACTCCCATCCTCAGCCTTCATCCTAGCTCCTTCTCTTCCCTCCAATTCTGTACACCCCAAAGGAAACTCTTGCCTTCCATCGAAGCTCACTGCCTGCCCCACATAGGCCAAATCTGTCCACCGCTTCAGAATCAGGACTTGGGTTTTCCATTTACTCATCGGTTCCCCATCCTACCCCCTCACCAGCAGAACATGAGCTATTACCCGAAACTGTTCACAAACATGGTTTGGTGAAGTGCTGTGTTCGTCCCTGCTTTCCTCCTGCCTAGGCTGTTTCCTTAACTTTTGACTAAAGGCAAGGACAAATGTCACATCCAGGAAAAGGCTTCTTCTAGGCTTCCAGCAGCCAGGCCCTTGGGTCCAATCTGAGCGCTGGGCCTTGGGTAGTGCTGACAGGTCTCCTCTCTCTCTCACCTTTGCTCCTCAGCTGGTTCCTTCCCTTTCACTTTCTATAAAGTTTTTTGGTAAACATAGATCTTCCCTCTGACTGCCAAGATGTGCAAGAACAGCTGTCCAGGCTGTGATTCCTTGGGGGGGTTTCTCTCCCTTTGTTAACACTTATCCAGACTCTTTTGCCACAACAAAACTGGGCCAGGTGTGTTTGCTATAATCCCAATGCTTTGGGAAGCTGAGGTGCGAGGATCACTTGAGGCCACAAATTTGGTATCAGTCTAGGTGACATAGTAAGGTACATTTCTTTTCTTTTTTGTCCTTTTTGCAGTTTTTGGCCGGGGCTGGGGTTGAACCCGCCACCTCTAGTATATGGGGCCTACTCCTTTGAGCCACAGGTGCTGCCCAGCAAGGTACATTTCTTAAAAAAAATAGAAAAATTAGCTGGGTGTGGTGGTAGGTGCCTGTAGTCCCATTTACTTGGGAGACTGAGCCAGGAGGATCACTTGAGTGCAGGTGTTCCAGACTGCAGAGAGCTATGATCACATCACAAGCCAGCCTGGGTAGCAGAGTGAGACCTTGTCTCAAAAAAAAAAAGAAAAAAAAAAGAACTCATAATTACTATTATTATTGGTTACCCTTGTTGAGTGCCATGGTGTCTTTAGCTCACAGCAACTTCAAACTCTTGGGCTCAAGTGATCCTCTTGCCTCAGCCTCCAAGTAGCTGGGACTCCAGGCACCACCACAAGGACTCATAATTGTTATTAATGTGCCAATGGTTACTCCATTGTGATAAATTTGAAAATCTGTATTTTAAAAAATCTACCAGATATTTACTAAGTTCTGCCACATGTGCATATCACTATTAGGGACACAAAGGTTAATACACAAATTCCTGCATTCAAAAATCATACTGGAAAACAAGATTTAAATATATGAAAAAAATACTTAATATGACCCAAGAGACCAATAAACAATAAAATGAGTACAAATGACTAATAAAAGTCATATAATGACAGTGTTCCTTCATCGTGAATCATAGAGGGAGTTCCCCTACTTGTTCCAAATAAATGGCCAACTAGCTCTTTCAAATTTTATATAATAATACTGTTACCAAAAGCTTGTTACTTGTCCCCAAGACCACATCAATGGGAGTGAAGAACAAGGGCAAGTGTTTTGAGGAAAAAAGAAAGAGAAATTTATTCATGTTTGGGTAACCAAGGAGGGTGTCAGACCAGCATCTCAAAGACAACCATCCTGCCTTTAAGCAGAAAAACAGGGCTTTTTAAGTGGTTGGGTGTGTGTCTATGTGACTGGTGTCATGTGGCATAGCTTCGAGCTATTGTTGCTTAACTATAATTTGTGGTTTTGGTCTTGAGTTATCACAACCTCATCTCTGGTAACCCTTTTCTGGACAACCCTGTCGAGCCATCTCTTCTGGTTTAGGATAACAGAAAACAAACTGGGAAAGAACATTTTTCTGCTCCTTTGATCACTGGCCTCAGGAAGGAATGCAAATTTTAATTTTCCCAAAAGGGAGAGGTTTAGAGAGACAACTCATGAAACATTTCACTGTCCTGTTTTGGATTCTCACCTCTGTTACAATTACAATACCATGTAGTATGCTCCAAGTGCCAGGCACTGGAAGCTCCTCCAATTTTCACAATACGCTGTAGTGGCCATTATTAATTTTTCACTTGGCAGGTGGGGAAACAGGCACAGAGAGGTTAATAATTTGCCCATGGGCACCATCCTTGGAACCCTAAGCACTGGGCTGCAGCGTCCCCAGTGCAGACCCAAACTGCAGCTTTCCCACACTTACTTTTCAAGATGTATTTCTGTACTTTTTAGATAGAAAAAAATGTATCCTCCTTCCTGGAATGCCTATTTTTCTATTTCCCACTACCCACAAACTTGCCCCACTTGGTTCACACTTGGACAATCTGTAACCAAGTCTTTAACATTCCTTGGCTGCATCTCTTCTCTAGGGAGTTACTAGAATCTGTAAACTTCACTTGGATTTTAGCCCAAAGTCCCGATTGTCCATTATATCTCATATCTTTTTTTATTTCCTCAAGACTTTCCAGGTTGTCTTCATTACTCTTGAGTCTACCCCTCTTTCTTCATTGTGATCCTACAGCCTCCCTGGATTTCCACACAAGGCTTCCCTAAAACCTGGGTTTCCTCTCCAGTGGCTCCTGTGACTACAACCTCCACAGCCACAGCATGTGGCTCACTCAAGACTTTGCTGTGGGGCAGGTGCAATGACTCACGCCTATAATCCTAGCACTCTGGGAGGCAGAGCAGGGTGGACTGCCTAAGCTCAGGAGTTCAAGACCAGCCTGAGCAAGAGCGAGGCCCCGTCTCTAAAAACTAGCCGGGCATTGTGGTGGGCACCTATAGTCCCAGATACTTGGGAGGCTGAGGCAAGAGGATCTCTTGAGCCCAAGAGTTCGAGGTTGCTGTGAACTATGATGCCACAGCACTCTACCAACAGCAACAAAGCGAGACTCTGTCTCAAAAACAAACAAACCAAAAAAACAAAATAACTTTGCTGTGGATGGTATAGAGCAGAGAAATACGGAAAGGCGTGAGACCAGGGACAGCTATGGCATGATGAGCTCCAATACAAAGCAAAGCAGAGACAGTGTTGATACACACTGAGGTTTCACGGAGAGTGGCAGCTAAGCTGGTGACAGGGTCTAAGGATGTGGTGGGTGAAGGGAGACAGAGTGCCTCAGGCTCAGGGAGCAGATGCTGGGGGTTTCCATCCCTTGGGCCGCGATACCTGATTTCTTCCTTGGACCAATCGCCTGTGGCGTTCCAGATGCTGACAAAGTCAAGAAAGATAAATCAGGATTCTTTTCTTGGAATATCCTCCTCACTGGATTGCAGCTGAGTAGATCTGTCCCAATTCATACATTACACTCAATTCTCCGCAGAAATTCCAAATGTTTTTCATTCACTCATGAATACATGGCAGAATGCAGGCAAGCAAGCTTGCTGTACCTTTAGACATGACTTTAGATGGCTCTGATTTAGGTGGTTTCACATGATTTAGCCATGTGAAAATGTCAGCTCTTTAATAGTTCCTAGCAATAAACCAGTGGTGTGATAATGCAGATTGACTGCTGCAAATCAGGGACAACTGAGCAGTGTCAGGCACAGTGGATCATTAACCACCAGGAGCCTGTGGCCTTTTTTTCTTTTTGTTAACTTGCCTTCAACAGTTTCCAGGCACCACCTAACGGGTATTTGCTGGGAGCTGGACTGTCTTGAACCTACATTTTTCCATTGTTTTAAGGAATCTTATGTTGGTTCTGAGTGGGGGGCGACATGTGGACCACATCTTTGTCCCAAAATAAGAAAAATGTGAATTACATACTTGGGAAAAAGATCACAGATTTATACTTTGATTAATGGATGTGCTTCCCTTTTTATGATTAATAAAGATTTTTACTGACAATTGTTTAATGTGTTTCTAATAATTCTAAGTGGTTATTCTTATAAGTCATTTTGAAAATGATAAAGGAATTATAAAGTTATAATTAAGGTATTTTCTTTTCTTTAAAAAATTTTTTTTTATTAAATCATGGTTGTGTACATAAATGCAATCATGGGGTACAATGTGCTGGTTTTATAAACAATTTGAAATATTTTCATCGAACTGGTTGACATGTAATTAAGGTATTTTCAACTGCTTCTATACAGGGAGATGCCTAGAGAATGTGGTGGGGGTATGTGCTGAGCTGGTCACTGGAATCAGAACCAGATTCCAAGCTCCTGACACCAGAAGCAGCTTAGATTGTAAAGAGCATACATGTTACTACCTGGGCTTTGTTGTCATGAGCCCCACGCCCGGATCCCCTCTCCTCCCCGGCTCCCTTCAGTACTATGCTGGTGACCCACCCACTTCCAGGTGTCCCCGATTAACACGATGTCCCTCTAAACACTTGTTTATATCAGCACTTCTGCACTGACTTATTTTTCACGTTTCTTTGTTATTTCTTGGAAATGAGTTTCCTTTTTCCATGAGACCTGAAATGCCCTGGCAGATCTATGCTCCCTGGACATTTCCCCTCTTCCACCTGCTCCCCCCCCATCTCTGCAACCTCACACAGGTGGAGGCCCAGTACAGGATCCCTCAGCCTGGGGCATCAGGATTCAAGGTTTCAAACACTCACTAACTGGACACACCCCAGCTGATGAAGCTAATCTAAGAAAGTACGAACCTGAGCAAAAGCTCCGTATTTATTTATTTATTTATTTATTTATTTATTTATTTATTTATTTATTTATTTATTTTTGAGACAGAGCCTCAAGCTGTCACCCTGGATAGAGTACTATAGAATCACAGCTCACAGCAACCTCCAATTCCTGGGCTCAAGGGAGTCTCCTGCCTCCGCCTCCCCAAGTAGCTGGGACTACAGGTACCCGCCACAACGCCCGGCCATTTTTTGGTTGCAGCCGTCATTGTTGTTTGGCAGGCCCGGGCTGGATTCGAACCGCCAGCTCAGGTGTATGTGGCTGGCGCCTTAGCCCATTGAGCCACAGGCACCGAGCCAAAAGCTCCTAATTTAAATGTAAATTCAGATTTTTTAAAAAAACAAACCCTGATGATGGTCAGAGTAGTAAAAAAGATTGGTTTTCTCTATGACACTTTTTAGGAGTCCTGAAAAGGAGAAGCCAGGTGAGAAACAGGAGCAGCTTCCTTAGGGAGGGGTGTGCAGGTCAGCAACCTCTGAAAGCTCAGTGTATCTCAGCACCCACCACCCAGCATGTTCTGATTGTTCTCCATGGACTTCTAAATGCCACAGATATTTACATAGCTCTTTTCAATTTTAAAAGTGTTCACCATACCCATAGTTTCATCTTATCCTCATGAATACCTGGCTGGACAGGTTTCATTATCCTTGCTTTATGAAGAGGAAATCGAATCTCTGGAGTACACAGAAACCACAGCAGGCAGGATGTGGGTCCACAGGTCAATATTGATTGAATGGAATAAATACAGAAACACTTCTACTCTTATATATGTGTGTTAAGGACTGAATTGTGTCCCCTCTCAAAATTCATATGTGTAAGTCCTAACTCTTACTAGCTCAGATGTTATTGTGTTTGGAATTAGAAACACTGAAGAAGCAATTAAGTTAAATGAGATTAGAATGAGGCCGGTATCCTTATCGGAAGGGATCAGGACACAGATGCGCACGGCAGGAAAACCTCATGAAGGCACAGGGAGAGGACCGCAGAGGCCTCAGAGGAAACCAACCCTGTTGAAACCTGGATCTTTGATCTCTAGCCTCCAGAAATGTGAGAAAATAAATTTCTATTGTTAAAAAAAAATGAAAAAAATTATATAAGTGTCTTAGGGTAAGTAGGGTGTCTGCCCCTAAGAACCTCATAATCTAGTTGGCAAGAAATGTTCAAAAAAAAAAAATTACTGGGGGCAGAGCAAGATGGCAAATCAGGAAGACCATCAGGCCGAGTTCTCCTAGAGCAACTGAGAAATGAGTAGTTGGGAGATGTTTGGAGAAGACATTTTGCCAGGAGCAGTGGCTCAGGGTGTGCTGCGAGCCAGCGAGGTGCTGGTTGCTGTATGAGACGGGAGCAGCGGGGTGGACGTCTGACAGGCTAGGCAAGTCTTGCACGGGCCACAGGTCCCTGCAAGGAGCCACAAAGGTTCCTGAGGCGAGGAGGTTTATTTTGCAGCCTTCAGTTGAAGTGCAAAGAGCGGATTGCCTGGAAGAGTGGGCAACCTGAACAGTATATAGCAGCCGGATTTGAGGGCTGCTTGGAGCGGATCTGCCACTGCTTTGGCAGCGGTAGAGATAGCTATTTCTGGGAAGGTCCTGGAAGCCAGGGGTTGGCCATTACGGCAAGATCGTGACAAGGTGGCGAGGCTGGGCCCCTGCAGGAACATGGCCATGTTAGTTCTGCCTGTCCTCTGGTACTGCCAGGCTCTGGGACTCCAGCACCCCACGGGAACTGTTGTCAGGGGGCACAGTGAGACCTGCCTCGGGAGGATCCAGGAGAATCTGAGTTCCCCAGCCGGCAGAACCTGAATACTGAGGAAATAATTAGGCAATCATCATGCACAATTAAGTTAGGATCTGGTTTAAGCCTGGGTTCTAGCCAGAGGTTAGCAGCTTGTTGTCCAGCCACTAAAACTACAGCGCCACCTGATGTTCTGGCAATATATTGCAACACAATATTCCTACTAAAGTTGGACTCTCCCACCACACACACTCACACACACACACACACACACACACATACACCTGTATGTATGTGTATATATGTCTATATATAATTGTTATTTTTTTCTTTCCTTTTGTCTCGTATTTTCTATTTCTTTTTTTTTTATTCTTTCGTTTGTTACTGGGGTTGCTTTGTTTTCGTTATTTAGAGCTTTTGGATATTTTGTATTGATGTGTTTTGTTTCTTGCTTATATGTGTGGTTGGTTCATTTCTTAATTTCTAGTTTTACTTTCATCAAGAGCAAGGGCTCCTGTATTTTTTGGCTACAGAATTTTAGCCTTATTTCTCTCTCCATGTTCCACTCCAGAACACTCTCTCCTTGGACAGAGACTCTTCTACCTCTCTCATCTCTCCCACATAATTGGCTCTGCAACAGGTAAGACATCTCCTCCCTTTTTCTTGTCTTTCTCCTTTTTTTCTTTATTCCACTTCCCTGTCTCTCCTCTATTTGATACAACAGTATTTTTAATTTTCTTTATCTATTTTTATCTTAATATTATTTCCTTAAAAAAATTTTTTTTTTCCTGAGAGCTGAGGGGGGACTCAGTTGTGGTCTGGCAGGTAGTTCCACAGCAGTGGTCTGGCTCAAGCGGGTTAAGAGACCTTTCTACTTCTGGCCCTAGGAAGATAGTACTGGCAGGACTATGCTGCAGGATTTTTCTATTTTGTTTTCATTCTTACTTAATTTTTCCTTAGTGTTTTTTGTTTTTGCTCTTTTCCTTTCCTTCCTAGTTTTGCAGATGCAGAGTCTGGCTCTGTTCAGGCTGGTAAGGACTGCCTGATTTCAAGGAAACCTCCCAATCTAGCCCCTTCTAAAGCCTTTGAGTTACAAGTATGGCCTTAGCACCATCCTGGTCAATACCATTTTTCCGTTACTCTCAGCTTCTCTTCTTTACCTCCTTCTCTCCTGTTCTCCAAGTTTTTTTCTGCCTTCTTCTGTTAATCCTCCTTCCCTTTTTTTTCCTTTTCTTTTATTCTTTCCTTCTTTTTACCCTCTCTTTCTTTTCCCCCTGTTTTTCCCTGACTGCTTCTTACCATTCTCCCTATTTTGGACTCACACCAAGAGGCCTCTTCATCACATAAACTCTGAGACAAGATAATGTGAAGCAAAGGAGGAAGTAAGAAGGAAAAAGGTGCACAAAGAGGTGAACAAGAAGAAAGCACACATGAGGAGGAACCAACAGAAATATTCAGGCACCATGAAAAACCAAAATACAGCAACTCCCCCCAAGGGACCATGAGGCAGCTTTCACAGAAGAGTCATCCTATAAAGAATTAATGAATCTGACAGAAAGGGAATTTAAGGTATGGATGACTAAGACAATAAAGGGAATGGATGAGAAAATAGAAAGACAGAACCAAAAGCTGGATGAGAGATTATGTAGAAAATAGAAAAGACATGGATGAACTTAAAGAAATGAAGGAGAAATCAGGGACTGTAAAGAAGCAGTAGAAAGTATCAAAAACAGATTAGACCACAGAGAAGAAAGAACATCAGACTTAAATAAAGTCTTTGAGTTAATATAGGTAGTTACAGAGTCAGAAAAGAAGAGACAGAAAGCAGAACAGGTGCTTAGAGAACTACAAGACTCCATGAAGCATTGAACCATATGGATAAAAGGAATCGCTGAAAGGGAAGAAGTATATCCCAAAAGTATGGAAGCTCTACTGGAGAAGATCATAAATGAAAACTTCTGAAGTATTACTAAAGATCTTGACACACTCCTTTCAGATGGATATCAAAACCCATGTCATCTCAACTCAAACAGAGCCTCTCCAAGACACATTGTAATGAAACTGTCCAAAGGTGAGATGAAGAGGAAAATTCTGCAAGCAGCTAGGAGGAAGCACCAATTGATCTACAAGGGCAGAACCATTAGGATGACAGCAGATTTTTCAACCAAAACTTTCCAAGCCAGAAGAGCACAGTAATCCACCTTCAACGTCCTTAAACAAAATAATTTGCAGCCCATAATCCTGTATCCTACTAAACTTAGCTTTACAATTGATGGAGAAATCAAATAGTTTGCAGATATACAAGCACTGAGAAAATGCACCACAACCAAAACCAGTTCTACAGGTAATATTTAGACCTATTCTTGATACTGAACACAGCAACGGACCACCCCCAAAGTATACATATAGAAGCCAAGGACAGAGCTTAGCTTCTACAATGGCACAAAGGATAAAACTACACAACAACTATCTCATAATAAGATGAATAGAATTCCATCACACCTATTAATACTGTCAATAAATGTTAATGGATTGTATTCCCCACTGAAGAGGCACAGGCTGGCTGATTGGATAAAAAAACCCAAGCCATTCGTATGCTGTCTATAGGAGACACACCTAGCCTTGAAGGACAAATCAAGACTCATGGTTAAGGAATGGAAAACAGTGTTTCAAGCAAACAGAAATCAGAAGGGTTGTAATCTTATTCTGAGATACAAGTGGATTTGAAGCAACTTCAGTTAAGCAAGACAAAGATGGAGACTTCATATTGGTCAAAGGAACAATACAACAAGAAGACATCTCAATTTTAAACATTTATGCACCTCACTTAAATGCTGCCAGACTTATGAAACAGACCATGATGGGTCTGAGCAATATGAGATCCCATAACACCTTAGTAGTTGGGAATTTCAACACTCTTCTGACAGAATTGGAGAGATCCTCTAACCAGAAACTAAACAAGGATACAAAGGACCTAAAGGTAACCCTAGAACAAATGGGATTAATAGGCATATACAGAACACATTATCCCCCCCAAAAAGAATACACCTTTTTCTCGTAAGCTCATGGCACATACCCCAAAATAGATCATTTCCTAGGATACAAATCAAACCTCAGCAAAATTAAAGAAATAGAAATTATACCATGTCTCTTTTCAGACCACAAGGCCATAAGGGTGAAGCTCAACTTCAATAAAAATGTTCATCTCCACAGACGATCTTAGAAACTAAATAACTTTAGGTTGAACAATAGTTGAGTTCAGTAAGAGATTAAAGAGGAAATAATTAACTTTCTTCAGCAAAACAACAATGAAAACACAAGCTACCAAAACCTCTGGGATACAGCAAAAGCAGTCATGAAAGGAAAATTTATTGTGCTAGATGCCTACCTTCAAAAATCAGAAAGTGAACACCATTAGCACACTTACAAACCACCTTATGGAACTGGAAAAAGAAAAACAATCTAACTCTAAACCAAACCAAAGAAAAGAAATAGCTAAAATTAAATCAGGTTCAGTGCCTGTGGCTCAAGCAGCTAAGGTGCCAGCCACATACACCTGAGCTGGCGGGTTCAAAACCAGCTTAGGCCTGCCAAACAACAATGATGGCTGCAACCAAAAAATTGCTAGGCCTTGTGGTGGGCGCCTGTAGTCCCAGCTACTTGGGAGGCGGAGGCAGGAGAATTGCTTGAGGCCAGGAGTCGGAGGTTGCTGTGAGCTATGAAGGGCGACAGCTTGAAGCTCTGTCTCAAAAAAAAAAAAAATAATTAAATTAAATCAGATATTAATGGAATTGAAAACAAACAAAAAAAACATTCAAAAAGTAGGTTTTTTTATGAAGTAAATAAAATAGATAAATCCTTGGCCAGACTTACTAGAAACAGAAAAGTAAAATCTTAACCTCAATCAGGAATGATAAATGAGAAATAACAACACATGCCACAGAGATACAAGAGATTATCTCTGAATATTATAAAAAACTCTATCTCTAGAAATTTGACAATGTAGAGGAAATGGATCAAGACTTGGAATCACACCCTCTCCCTAGATTTCTCTTGAACAGACCAATTTCAAGCACTGAGATCAAACAAACAATAAAAAACTCTCCCAACAAAAAAATGCCGTGTTCCAGATGGCTTCACACCAGAATTCTATTAAACCTTCAAAAAAGAGCTTATACTTCAGAAATTATTCCAAAACATTGAGAAGGAGGGAATCTTCTCCAATACATTCTATCAAACACACTTCACCCTGGTATCAAATCAGGAAAAGACCCAACTAAAAAGGAGAACTTCAGACCAATTTCACTAATGAATATAGATGGAAAAATTCTCAATAAAATCCTAGTAAATTAAAGTTTATCATTAAAAAAGTCATATATCACGATCAAGTATGTTTTTTCCCAGGAATGCAAGGCTGGTTTAACATGCAAGTCCATAAATGTAATTCACCATTATCAACAGAAGCAAAAACAAAGATCATATGATCCTCTCAGTAGATGCAAGAAAAGCATTCAATAAAATTCAACATCCTTTTCTAATGAGAAGTCTGAAGAATGTAGGCATTGGCAGCACATTTCTTAAACTGGTGGAAGCCATCTACGACAAACCCACAGCTAATATTATAGTGAATGAAGTAAAACTGAAAGCTTTTTCATTTAGAACTGGAACAAGAGAAGATTGTCCTCTATCACCACTATTATTCAACATAATGCTTTAAGTTTTAGCCAATACAATCAGGCAAGAGAAGGTAATAAAGTGTATCCAAATGGCGGCAGAGGAAATGAAATTCTCCCTCTTTGCTGACGATATGATCTCAAACTTAGGGAACCCCAAAGACTCAACTACCAGGCTCCTGAAAGTGATGAAAACACAGCAATGTCTCAGGATATAAAATCAATGTCCACAAATCAGTAGCTTTTGTATACGCCAATAACAGCCAAGATGAGAAGGTAATCAAGGACACAATTCCCTTCACACTAGCTTCAAAGAAAATGAAATACCTAGGAATATACCTAACAAAAGAGGTGAAGGGCATCTGTAACGAAAACTACAAAGCGCTAAGAAAAGAAATAGCAGATATTAATAAATGGAAGACCAAACCATGCTCATGGCTGGGAAGAATCAACACTGTTAAACTGTCTATACTTCCCAAAGCAATCTACAGATTCAACACAATCCCCATTAAAATACCAACATCTTACTTTTGAGATTTTGAAAAAATAATTCTTCATTTTGTATGGAACCAGAAAAAAACGCGTATTGCTAAGGTAATTCTTAGTAATATCAAGTCCAGGGGCATTAGCCTACCAAACTTTAGGTTGTACTACAAGGCAATAGTGATCAAAACGGCATGGTATTGGCACAAAAATAGGGACATAGACATCTGGAATTGAATAGAACATCATGAGATGAAACTAAAATCTTAGCGTCACCTGATTTTTTGATAAACCAAACTAGAACACTCACTGGGGGAAAGAATCCCTATTAAATAAATCATGCTAGCAGAACTGTATAACTATGTGTAAAAGACTGAAACTGGACCCACATCTTTTTTCACTCACTAAAATTGATTCAAGACGGATAAAAGACCTAATGAAAGGCATGAATCAATAAAAATCCTTGAAGAAAGTGTGGGGAAAACCCTTGAAGGTATAAACCTGGGGAAAGACTTTATGAAGAAGAATCCAGTGGCAATTGCCAAAAACAAAAATAAACAAATGGGCCTTAATTAAACTGAAAAGCTTCTGTACAGCTAAGGAGACAACAACCAAAGCAAATAGACAATCACCAAAATGGGAAAAGACATTTGCCTATCATGAATCGGACAAAAGCTTGATAACTAGAATCTACAAAGAACTTGAATTAAGCAACAACAACAACAAAAAAGCCAAAAATCCCCGACATCAATGGGCAAGTGAGATGAATAGAACTTTCTCTAAAGACAGACGAATGGGTAACAAACATGAAAAAATGCTCATCATCCCTAATTATCAGAGAAATGCAAACAAAACCACCCTGAGATATCACCTAACCCCAGGGAGAATGGCCCACATCACCAACACTGAACGCTACAGATGCTGGTGTGGTGGTGGAGAGATGGGAACATTTTTACACTGCTGGTGGGACTGCAAACTAATACAACCCTTTTGGAAAGAAGTATGCAGAACCCTTAAAGAATTCAAATTAGACGTCCCATTTGATCCTGCAATCCCATTACTAGGCATCTACCCAGAAGAAAAAAAAAAACACATTTTACCATAAAGACATTTGCATTAGACTGTTTACTGCAGCTAAATTTACAATTGCCATACTGTGGAAACAACCTAAGTGCCCTCCAATCCAAGAATGGATTAACAAGCTGTGGTATATGTATACCAGGGAATACTATACAGCCACTAAAAAGGATGGTGACTTTACATCTTTTAATGCAAATTAATTTATTAATCAATTACATCAATTAATGTAATTAATTAAAATTAAATTTATTAAATTCAATTTGAATTAATTAATTACATTAATTAATGTAAACTATTTTCCATTAATTTGGATGGAGTTGAAATACATTCTTCTTAGTAAAGCATCACAAGAATGAAGAAGCAAGAATCCAATGTACTCAATTCTGATATGAGGACAACTGATGTTAGTCCATGGTGTGGGGAAGGGGCATGGGGGTGAGAAGAGAGGAAAGGAGGGAGGGGTGTGGGGCCACAGTGTGCAACACACCTTTTGGGGGTGGGACACTATTAATAGAGGGACTTCACACAGCAAACACAAGGAATATAACCTGGCTTATTATACCCTCAATGATTCCCCAACAATAAAGAAAAAAAAATAAACATAACTAAAATAACAATACAAGGATTAAATAGGGCAAGACCAGACATTAAGACAGTAAGCACATCCTTCACTGTGAAATGAGGCAAGAGAGTGCTGCGATTTTCAAGTGTACTTAAACCCCATGACTGAAATGAACTGAAATTCCCAAGTGTCCTCCACTGCCCTCTCCACTCTAAGTACTTGCTTAATATTCCAGATTTTACTCAGATTCCTTACAGCGGACATAAGCCTTCAGCTTTATGCCTTCGCTATGGTGATGTCTGGGCTTATCATATTCTCTTCAATGCTGTAATTGCACTGCAGTTCTGCAGCAAAACAAACAAAATTCTTTTTTTTTCTTTTTTTTTTTTTTTGCAGTTTTTGGCGGGGGCTGGGTTTGAACCCGCCACCTCCGGCAGATGGGGCCAGCGCCCTACTCCTTTGAACCACAGGTGCCGCCCCAAACAAAATTCTGTCTTTGAACAGTGAAATCTGTACCTGTTAAATATGTATGTGGGTGTATAGAAAATATTTGGAAGGATACCCACTAATTTTAAAATAGTGGTTCCCTTGAATAGGGTGAGATCAGAGAGGAGAGAAGCTAATTAACTTTTTGTTTACATTTTTCTGTATAGTTTGGTTACAACAAGCATCCAAAATTTAAGGATACGTAAAGTTAGAATGATGAATATTACTATGTAAATACTTAGAAACATGGAGAGTACCTATGGTATGACTATTAAAAATCATAATGCAGAATATGTATATTATGCTTATAAGTATGTTCATATTCTTCCATGTGAAAGAGGCCTGAATGAGAATACTGTATAATAAAAATAGTTCCAGTTCATTCATTCATTCATTTACTCCACAAATGTTTGTTGAACAGCTACTATGGGCCAGACAAGTGTTCTAGGCACCAGGGATATACCAGGGAATCTAACAGTTAAATACGCCTCTCCTCATGAAATTTAAAATCCAAGAGACAATACACAATTTTTTAAAAAAAATTCAGATTATTTGAGGGTACAAACGATTAGACTGCAATGTGTGCTTTGTTGGGTAAGCACCCTGTTGTAGTTGTGCCCCTCACCGAGGAGGTGTGCTATATATCCTTCCTCTGTGCCCATTAGATGAGAGCGCACCAATCCCCCTTCTTCCTCTCCAATTCCCCCTTCCCTAAACTTGAATTGAGTTTTTCTCTTGTACAGGCAAGCAACAGAATTTTTTAAAAAGTTGTTTCTAAATTTCCAAAGTGTGACCTCTTTCCAAATAAATTAACCAGCAACTATTATATCCCCAGTACTGAAAAATTTCAAGTTAGTCAAACTGTGATACGGAGAGATCATATGGATACAAGATATGACAAAAGACCAGAGCCTAGGTTTCAATTTTCAAAAAGTGGGTAAAAACAGAGGCTAAAGGGGCGGTGCCTGTGGCTCAAAGGAGCAGGACGCCGGCCCCATATGCCAGGGGTGGCAGGTTCAAACCCGGGCTCGGCCAAAACCTGCAAAAAAAAAAAAAAAAAAAAAAAAAAAGGAAAAACAGAGGCTAAAAATCCATCCACAGATCCTACATGTCGTTCTAGAAACGGGTTATGAAGTCCAAAAATTAGTAGTGCGCCCCTCTTGGATTTTGCTTGAAACCAAGAACAAGAGCAACAGGCCACTTTTGCAACTTCGACGACCTCCGTCTGAAGCAGCGGGAGGTTCCTTTGGGGAGGCCGTGGCCCGCGACAGTGGGGTGTTACAGGCGCGGGCCCGACTTGCAGGATCGCCCTAATTACTCGCAGAGCTCAGCACCGTGCGCGCACAGCGGAGGGTCTCCGGGGCACCCTTTTTTTGAGTATTGCCCCGTCCTTTTCTTTCCTTTTTGTAGACCCGGCGAAGGTTCTGTCTCTTTAAAAGGGCAGCGAGAAAAAGTAATCGAGGAACAACATAAAACAGCCTCCTTGTGATATTGCTACAGAGCTCTCAGCAGAGGAACAGGGAGAAGGGGCCTCGAGGCTGTTCGCACTGCTTGCAGGAGGACCTGACTCGGGAACTAGAGCCGCCCAGGCGCTCCCACCAGCCAGGCAAGCCGGCCGTTGCTAGGTGATCCTGGAAGGAGGCGGGCACGCTGCCCCGCGCAGGCTCCGTCCCCACATCCGCGCTCCTCGTTCAGCCCCCTCCCGCCCAAGCCCCGCCCAGTCAGGCACAACTTGCGCAGACGCTCGCGACGCATGCGTGCTTCTTCCCGGGCGGCTCTACGTGACGCGCGCTCCCCATCTCGGCTAGTCTCTGCCCCGCCCCTTCCTGTGCGGCGCTGATATGCGCCCCGGCTCCGTTCTCACACACCCGGTCTTCAGGCCCGTGAACAGTGACTGTAGAACAGCCTCAATCCCAGCAGAACTCCCTCCTTTGCTCCCGTGGTGGCGGTGGTGATGGGCGGGAGAGTGGGGTAGAAAAATAGGCGGGACGTTCAGAGGCGGCGGTTGCCGCCGGCCCACTTCCGGAGGACGGGCGGAAGTGGCTGCGGGGGATGGTGGGAGGGGAAAGGAGCGCGAGGGGCGGGCCGAGGGGGCGGGGCTTGGGCCGGCTGCTGGGACCTAGCCTGGGGTCTGGATTGCGACTGGGGCGGGCTGCGGCTCCCAGCGGAGACGGGGCGGGCGGGAACCAGGTAACGACTCTGCGCGGTTAGGGCGAGGGTCGTCCGCAGGGCAGAGCGGTAGGGGTCGGAATATAAGGAGGGTCGTGGTCACCCCTTTTCCTAGTGAACACAGAGCGCGGGGTTTGGAGGAAAAGGGTGGGAGGAGTTACTCTGCGGGGGGAGGGGTGTCATGTGGACACCACGCCCCTATGGGAAGGAAGGAAGGTTTTGTGTGTGTGTGTTTAGGAATGATTCTTGGAGCGGGAGGGGGTGACAGACGTGGGCTCCCGAACCGAGACAAACATTTGCTCTCGGGAGTGGCCCCTTGGAAGGAATTTGACGGAGATTGAGAATTATATTCCTGGCACAGTTTTGGAAACCGGGAGGGAGGTGAGGGTTGATGGAAAGAACGAATGCATGTGGAAGGTGCCAGCATCTCAGTCTGGAAAGGATTTAGTTCAGTCGAAGAGAGCTGTAGAATTAAGACACTGAGCACCCTAAGAAGCTTGGGAGATTTCAATTGGTATGTGTCCTTTAGACAAGAGGAGGACAGGAAGACATTCTTTCTTAGAAGACAGTCTCCTGGTTACTTTTGGGAGAACTGGTATGTTCCTTCTTTTATCCTGAGTCACACACAGGGACACACTAATGATGAGGTGCCTGGGGTGCAATATGTGAGTGAGGAAGGTACTTTGTATCGCTTTGTGGAGTGTTGCCTGCAGGGTTTTTGATGCTAGAGCATAGGAAAGATCTTTAATTTAAGTAGGAAGTAGGAACTAGGAAGTCTTAGGAAACCATTGGGTATATACTCAATTAGAGAGTATATAGTAGAACATTAAACTCATGTTTAAATGTTCCTTAGGTTAACACAGAAATCAACCTTCTGGGCCATGCTGTTTCTAAGGCCTGTTTCTTCTCATGAGTCTCAGAGGAAGACAGATGGGCCAATCTTCAAAATGGATAACTTCCCCTGCCTGAACAAGAGATGGGATAGTTATCTGGGATCTGCCCATCATCAGACTCAGCTTAATAAGGCGGATGAATGAAGGGATGTAACAAAACCCAGAGAGGGACATTGAGGCCTCCAGTGGGGGGGAGGGGCCTGGACACACCCCTTCCCCCCAGACTCCTCCCCCTCAGGGTCCACTCAGCCATGGACTTTGGACCTGGATAAGAGAAGAGAAGCTGCACTTTATTTGGTGGATCTGATTTGGGATTCTCAGTTGTGGCAATGGAGTGCTGCATGGAGGTTTGATGATCTCCAGGGGAACCCCCGACAGAGGAGAAAGGTAAGGTTCCTACCTCATTTCCTGCTTAGTATCCTGCAGCGCCTGTGCAGAAACTGTTGAGTGGATCATGTCTGGGAAGACTACCAAAGCTTTACACTAATGGGTAAAACGTCACTGTCTTTGGGTGTAGATTTATTCCCAATCTCTGTCCTTACTCATGCCGGAGGAGTACCTTGTAAGGGCTTGTGAGCAAGGCCAATTGTGAGGATAGGCTGGTGAAGTTTAGCCAAGGAGAGCGGGAAAAGAATTCAGGCTTCTGTAGGGAAGTTGGATTATATTACCTTTAAGGGCCTTTCCAACACTGAGATAAAAAGATTCTAAGCCATTCTAATCCCCTCTGGAATGGATTACCTAGTCCTATGCAGAGGCAGGCTGCTTTGTTTTGGGGAGCAAACTGAATATGACTGCTGGGGGAAGAGGAAGGGAATAGTCTACATAACCCCTAAATTGTCTTTATTTTTCCCTTCCTTATAAGGGAGCTTAGGCCATGAAACCTCATGAAAAGAGAAGAGAACACAATTTGGGGAATCAGCAAGACTCAGGCTCTAATTCTGACTTCTTAGTCAGTGTGTAACGCTACATATGTACATTAATGTCTGTGTTTCTCTTCACCTATAAAATGGGGATAACTAACTTTCCAGGTGCCTTGCAAATTGTCATAAGGAGCAAATGAAATGGATTTTGGAAAGGATCCAGGGCTATATATATGGAACAGTTAACACTGACGTTTTCTGATATGCATGTTTGTCACAGAGAAACACTGAATTAAGAGTTGTTCTTTTATTGGTTTAGTATGCTGGCAAAAGTCTTGGAAAGTGTTCTTAAGTAAAAGCCTGACCTCTGTCTCATTCTCTTGTTGTTAAACAATATCTGAGATCATCAAGTTGTAGAATAAAGTGAATGGCTCTAAGGAGAACTTAGATCGAGGGATTCTGCCAGACGTGACCTCCTGGCTCTCCAGTTCCATTTCAGGGTGCACCTTTGAAGCAGCATATTAAGGAGAGGTGGAGGGAAGTTTAATGTCTCAAGGGCCAAGTATCTGGCTATCTGGTTAGGAGTTAAAACTGCATTTCTTAGCGTAAGTGCATATCCTAGTCTTCTCTCCTGCTCTTAAGCAAGTGTTTTTTTTTGTTTGTTTTTTTCCACAATGGCTCTTCACCCTTTGTGTTTTGGCAGGCAGAGTTCCCCCTTAAATAGACCTGTTTATAGATATCTTCTCACCTCCCACCAGCTTCTTTCAACTTCAGTTTACCTATGCCAGTTTGCTTGCTTTTCCTAGTGACAGCAAACAGCAGAAGGGAGAAGTGGAGTGCAGTGTTGGGAGGTGGACTGGGTGAGGAACCAGAAGCCAGGTTCCTAGCATCTCTGCTGCTTCATAATAGTAACACCTGGGCCTCTTGTATTCAGTGGGGACTGGCAACAATAACTAAGGTCATTTGCAAACTGAAAATCTTGTGTTTATGCTTTGCTTTGTAGACTTGTTTCTCCCCCCATCTTTCATTTCTTCCTTGCAATAGGAGTTCCTCATTCCCCAAATGGCCTGAGGGCTGGGCAGGGAGGCCAGGGTGGAGTTGTTGGCCCTTAGTTGTTCTAGAAACTCTAGTTTCATACCTAGGGTAGCCCCTTGGAGGCCAGGCTACTACTTTATTAGGTATGAGTCTCAAGGGCCAGTAAACTTGCGCAGCTTTGCCTAGGAAATTCCTGCTGCCAGTTTTTGCTTAGGCACAGAAATCACAGTGATCTCTCAGGGATATGTGATCTGGGATGCCTCCTTAGCCATCTCTGGGATCCTGTGCTGTGGCAGAAGGCTTTCTTCATCCTACCTGGGAGGTCGTCCTGTCCTGTAAGTGCTTCCATGCACTCAAAGCACCAGGAGTTGTGTCCTAGTTGTACCAGGTGTAGCATTTATATCATGTGATACGTTGTCTGTCAGTTTGCCCTCACCACTGTATTGTAAGGAAGACAGAACAGGGATCATTTCCTCAATTTAAGGGGAAACTACAGAAGCCCTGAGTGGGAAGGCCCTGCCAGAGCGTGGAGTGGTAGATACTGAAATTGCCTGGCCAGGGCTGGGCTGTTTCTGCGGTGTCTGACCTGACAAGGGCCATCTGGGTTCTGCTGCAAACCTTCAGGGACAGAAACTCTGAGCCTTTCTGGTAAGACATTTCCTTCTTGGATGAGCCATAAATCCTCTTTCCTGTCATTTCCACTAAAAGCCCTGGTTCTGCCCTCTGCCTGACCCTTCCACATGATAGTCCTCTCAAGATAGCCACTGGCTTTTTTACAGGGGCACTAGACGTGGCACTCATCAAGTGTCATCAAGCGTCAGGCTGCTTAGGTAACACCAGGTAATGATTTAACCAAGGGGCATATGTGTATATTTTAACTGAATGTATTCTTTTTTTTTTTTTTTTTTTGAGATAGAGTCTCAAGCTGTCACCCTGGGTAGAGTGCCGTGGTGTTACAGCTCACAGCAACCTCAAACTCTTGGGCTTAAGCTATTTTCTTGCCTCGGCCTCCCAAGTAACTGGGACTATAGGTGCCTTCCACAATGCCTGGTTGTTTTTTTGTTGTTGCAGTTGTCTTTGTTGTTTAGCTGGCCTGGGCTGGTAACCACTGGGCTATGTGCGCTGGACCCTTTTTTTTTTTTTTTTTTTTTTTTTTGAGACAAAGTCTCACTCTGTGCCCTGGGTAGAGTAGAGTACCGTGACATTATAGCTCACAGCAACCTCAAACTCCTGGGCCCAGGCGATCCCTTGCCTTAGCCTCCTTAGTAGCTGGGATTACAGGTGCCCACCATAATGCCCAACTGGTTTTTCTGTTTTTTGTAGAGAAGGGGTCTTGCTCTTGCTCAGGCTGGTCTTGAACTCCTGAGCTTAGGTGACCTCGGCTTCCCAGAGTGCTAGGATTACAGGCCTGAGCCATGGGGCCTTCCTATTTACTCCTTTCTTTATTCTAAAATGAATTGTAGGTAGTTAACCAAAAATTATATTTCACAGAGGTTGCTTAGTAATTATTGTGGTAATATTTTCTCCTTTCCTTGGCTTGGATAAGTTTCTGGATCTCCATGGGAGGGGAGGGGAGAAACAAAATACTGATTTAAAATTTTGCTTTTACTTTTACTGATGGTTTCAAACCAAGATCTGTCTTAAGTTCTGAGCATAAATCCTTTCCAAATTGTAAAAAATTTGGTGGTGAAATTTGATGGTGTCTTGGGTATAGTTAATGGAGAGGAAATTTCGTGGAACACTTTTCACTTTCTTTTCCTCCCTCCAGTTCTCTTTTGGTGGTGGTGAGGTAGGCAGCAGAGAGTCTTACCCCTTCTAATTCCGTTTTCCCCTGTGACTGGATCCTCTTGTTTCTTCTGTTTGTTCATACTTCAATCCCACGCTCATCCCCAGAATCCAGACACTTGGCCCCTTGTTTCTGCTCTTCTTCCCCAGTTGCCTACCCATGTAACCACTAGCAAGAGCCCAGGGCCTCTTCTTCCAGGTCAGTTTGGCACTCATTACCCTGCTTTCTTGCCTCTGTTTTTTCTTGCTTCCGTCTAAGAATTCAGTCCATTCTGATTTTCTCTAACCGGGCCCTTTCTTTTTGGATACCCCACTTGCAGTCGGAGAATTTTCTATTCGTAGATCTTCCTGCGAGCCTCGGAATTTAAATACAATATTGTAGAGATGATGTGAGTTATGGTGCACAAACAGGCTCCCATCCTCTTCCCTGTTAAGTGGTCTTAGACCAGTGGTTCTCAAACTTCCTAATGCCGTGGCCCTTTAATACAGTTCCTGTGGGTCACGATCTACAGGTTGAGAACCGCTGCCTTACACGAAGAAGTATCAGGTTAGTGGTGGGAATCTGACATGTCATGGGCTTGTCAATCTTCCTTCATCTTTCAGCATCATATCATGTCTGCCCTTTCTTCTGGAAACTGATTTTAGCTCTTTATGTCTTGGAGCTACAAATCAGTGTTTCCCTATTGTTTGCACTTCTAGGTAACTTCATCATTTTCCTTCACGTCTTGACAATGAGTTTGAGTTTGCCAGGCCCCACTTCACCCCAACTCTTTCATTAGGAAAATGTAGAGAGAGGGCAGAGATGAGAGACAGTGGCCTCTGACTCTGGCACATAAGCATGAGCTCAAGTCTCCTGCCACAGTCCACACAGCCAGCTAAACTAGACATGTTGGGCACATACCCTCTTCTCCCCACACAATGCAGCCTCACTGGTGGGTCAGCTCCTCTCTGTTCCTTCAGGGCAATGCTCCAGCTGCTTCTACCAAGATTTCCTTGCTACCTCTCTGTGCCTCTGTCATATTGGGCACATAGCCCTCAAAGACAGCATACTGGCACTTGGGATACATGAGGGTCGGGAGGACTGCCAGGCTTGGAGGTAGGAACGTGGAGTGTAAAACTTGGCCTTTCTCCTCATTAGGTCTCGTGACCTCCAGCAAACTGTCACTTACCCTGAACTTCAGATTCCTCATGTGTAGAATGGGGATGATACCCTCTCTGGAGAGCCACTAGGGAGGGAGGGGTCTGACAAGATTGGCCTCTCACCATGTCTGGTGACTCCTTAGCAATTTTGGTTTAGCTCACCATGGTGCAGGAGCCTGTAGAGCATACCCTACCTTTTGTTTCTCTAGGGCCCTGCTGGATTCCTTGTTTCTTGTAGAAACAACTTAGTGAGCAAAGTCAGTCAGAAACCACACCCTGCAGACTTCTGGACTGTTCTGTGCTCTGGAACATGGCGGATGGATGTAGATAGGGGAAGGGCTGAGTCAGTAGAATGTTGTCAGTGGCAGCAATCCTTCTTAGGAAAGTCACCTCCTTAGCAGCTAGAAGTTTTTAGTACTTCCCCCCCTCACTTCCCAGGGTCACATGATGTGAGGGGTAGGTGGTGAGGAGCTGAGGTCTCTGCAGAGGGTCAGGCAGGGGAGGTGGTGGTTGAGGGAAAAGGGCTGGTGCTGGAGCAATGGCTCCTCCCCTGGCCCTGGCCTGCACCGAGGCCTGTGTGGAATCCAGGGCTCAAGTCTCAGGCCTGGGTGCCTAGGAAAATCTTGACCTCTGCTCTGGAGCCAGTGCCCACCCCACAGCCAGGCCCTGCAGTGTGTTTCCTCTTCACTTGGACTTTGTCCAGGGCTCAGCCAGGGATACCTGCTATGGAGTTTTCCCTCTCTTGCCGGGCCTGGGTCCTGCATCTCTCCTCCAACTCTTCTTCAGCTTCATTACCCTTCTTCTTTCTACAACATTAAATGGGCTTTTCAGGCTGTTCCCTGCCCCCTTTCACAGGCTATCACAAAAGCCTGTGATCCATTCCTTCTCTTCTTAGGCTTGGTGGTCCTACCCTGCGGACAGGTCTGCCTCTGCAATTTTTATCCAGCTAGCAACTCTCATTACCCAACCCTAAGGGAAAAACAAAAGAAACTGCTGGCCCTGTCCTGTTCTGGCAGCAGGTGTTTCCTCCCTGACTTCCCTTTTGGGTGCCGGTTTCCTGTTGTTACATCCCTGCCCTGCCGTTTGGGGGTGGGGGCATCGGCTCCCTGGCCTTGGGTTGGTGACTGCTTACTCGGCTGCCCCACCCACCTGAGCGGGGCTCTTCCCCTCGTCCTCCCTCCCTCCTGCGGGCGTTGGGAAGGAGGCGCGGGGCTCTGGGTAGGTCTGGACTGTAGGAAGATGAGGGCGTAGGTGGCGGTGGTGAGGACCAACTTTTGGAGTGGAGACCCTGGGTAGGGAAAGGCCTGCGACAACAGCTGCCTCCCGAAGTTGTGGGCCCGGGAAAACTTGGGGTGCTCCGCCCACCGCTGCCGACTGAAAAGAGGCGGGGCGCAGGGCGGTGGCGAGTCCCGCCCCCGGCCCTCCCGGCCCCGCCCCGCCTCCCGGGGTAGGGCCACGTTGCCCGCCCGGCAGTCGGCCCGGCGCGCTGCAGGAGGGGCGACGAGGCGGGAGTGCACGGTGGCCGCGCGAGCCCTGCGCCGAGGCGGGCCAAGTTCGGGGCCGGGAAGCTGGGGGGACCTGGTGAGTCGGAGTCCGGGGACGGAGGTCCGACCGAGGGAGGCCCCCCAGGCACCTGGGGGAGCTCCAGGGCGCAGGCTCCAGCCCCTGTGCCGCCCGAAGGCGAGAGGGGCTGGCCTCGGGAGCGGCCCGGCCAGACCCCGTCCCCGCTGCGCGGCAGCCTCCTTCCGAGCCAGGAGGTTGGAACTCTGCGCCCGGTTCGGAATCCCAGGCCTCCAGCGGTCAGAGGGCGGACGGGCTCCGCGGGATGAGGAGGATGTTGTGAAACGCGGCCGCAGGGCGACCGTGGGTGCGGGGCAGCGAGGAGGTGGGACCTCTGCGGAGGATTTGGGGAGTGGGAATGGGAAGCGACCGTTCCTCAAACTACTAGGGAGTTCTTTCTGCACAGCGGTAAGGGAATACTGTCAATGTATCGGCTGGAAAACTTTTTTTCCTACCTGTTTGCTAATGTGCCTCCACGTCTTGCAGGGCTCCCATTTGATAAAGCCTGGAGCAGTGGAACAGTGGCTGGCCTGGTCTGTGTGTCTCTCCACCAAAGAATGAACCCAAGAGTGAAGCTTCCCTTTGGATAACACTTACTGCTGTAGTGTGCTCAGTGTTCCTTTTAGAACATCACTGACCGCGATGTTATCCAGCTTAATATCCTGTTGTTTGTATTTTACACAATTTAGTCTCTGCTCTTAGATGCTCACATCATCCAAGGTGTGCCTTCCACTGGGAATCAATGTTTCCCAGTTCTTTCCATCACTGGAGACCATTGAGCTCACCTGGACCCCTGCTTCTTCGTCTTACTCTCAGGGTTAGAAAGCACTGCAGTATGTCGCGGCTCATGCAACTGGTTCTCATTTCCTGTTTGGGGCAATGGAGAAATTGTCACCGTTACCATCATCCAGACACCAGGGACTTTGGAGATGATCCAATTCAATACTTTCATTTTATAGATGAGAGAATTGAGGCACAGATGGGTCAAGTGACTTATCCAAGCCTACCTGGTTTGCTGGTTGAGGGTTGCCTGAATCCTAGGCCTTCATGCTTTTTGCTGCACTAATATTGCATTTCTCTTTAGCCTTTTCTTTTCCAGGATGAATAAGGTGCATCCCCTCCTAGGTGTTATTTTCTAAGGCCTTGAATTATTTAGTGTATCATCTCTGATTTCTTTTCAGTTTTTCCATCCTAAAATTATGGCGCCTGGTACATAATACAGGAGTCTAGCAGAGAGATCTAAGAATGGATAAGAAAAGTAATTCAGTTAGATCTTCATTATCTGTGATGTGTCCTGTACTTTCTGGACTTTTATATAGTGTTTTTTAACATATTAAGCAAGGCAGAGATAGAAAGGAGAATCTTGTCAACATTTCTTCCACCCCATACTTAATTTTAAAGCTAAATATGACTTCTCCATTGTTGCTCATGATTGGAAGTTGACTATTTGGTGTTGACTTGCTGTTTAAGAAATATACAGAGTGAGGGGGCAGGCTGGAGAATACCATGGAGTCAGAAATGTTAGAAAGGCTCTCACAGCTCTTAGGCAGTAATTGCAATGAAGAAATGATGAGCGAGCCCCACTGGACTTGGTAGGACCTGCCCAGAGTCACCTAGGTTTTGGCTGGAGGTTTTATATACTGAAAAGATTTACTGATCTTCCACTGTAGTATAAAATGACTTGGTACTTCGTGTGGACTGGTTGTGTCACTTCCTGAAAGGGGGTGTGAAAACTCTAGAAAAATAAAGCCTGCTTTGAATTTGTGCCTTGCAGGCGAGTCTCATAAATAACATTTTTAGGGACTCAGGTCAGGATTAAGAACAGTTCTATTTTAAAAGGAAGGTGTGGCAGATTGGACTTTCCCCAAATGGCCTTACTCATAAATATTCCTACAGTTAGACATCGTCCTCCCACCTGGTGGTGGTTGTGTGGTTCTCTCCCCTTGAATGTGCATAGGGACTCGTGATTTCCTTGACCTGGAGGACAGAAGTGATGCAAGGCTGGGCCAGGAAAAGGATACAGCTTCATCTGCTTTGCTCTCTTTCTTGGAATGCAGCCATCATGTTCAGAGGAAGCCTAGGCCATACCCATGTGAAGGGCCCACGTGTGGGTATTGTAGCCAGCACGCCAGTTAGTGTCTCTGCTGAGGCCAGCATCAGCCTGCAGGCATGTGAGAGAATGAGCCTGTAGGAGACTCTGGCCCTCAGCTTTTGAGTTACCCAGCCAAAGTCCAAAACATGGTAGAGCAGAAATAGGTTATCCCCTCTACACCCCCCCCTTCCTGATTTCTGATTCACAAACTGTAAGAGGGATTAAATAATTGCTATTGTCTTAACTAAGTTTTGGAGTAATTTATTATTCAGCATTAGATACCTAATAAGGAAGGGGCCATGAGAAGAGACAGGGCCTCAGCATTTGGATTTGGGGGCCCCAGCACAGAGGGCAGGGAGTTGTACTTGCCCTGATTTTTACTTAGAATACCTAGATTCTGAGTTAACACTCATTGTTTCAGGTACTTACTGCTGCATAACCCTCAGATTTAGTGGCTTATAACAGAATCATTACTATCTCGGCTGTATGGTTCTTGCTTGTCTTTCAGGTAGGTTGCAGTCGGATGTAGCAGTTGCTGGATCATCTGGATGGCTTCCTCCCATGCCTAGTGTTGAGGCTGCCTGTCAACTGGGACCTTAGCTGGGGTTGTCAACTGGAATACCTGTAGGTGTCCTATCCATGTGACAGAGTTCCAGGAACAAGCATCTTAAAAACACCAGGTGGAAACTGTTGGCTTGTTATGAACTTTTCTCACAAGTCACATAGCACCACTTATTCACAGAATCAAAGGGAGGGAGGGAAGCTGCACCTTTACTTCTGGAAAGAGGAGTGTGTCACATGGTCACTTTTGCCACCGCTTGTCAAGGCCCAGGACCGGCCAGGTCTCAGGCCTGGCTTACCTAGGTTCCCGACACAGACCGCTAAGTTTCTTGCTCAGGTTCAGTTTCTCTTAGGTGCCTGAGGGCTATCTGCTTTAGCTGGAGAGAGTGAGAGAGTCTTAGAGAGAGTAAAGCAGTCTTCTTAGAATAGATAGATCTTAGTCTTCAGCAGAGCTTGGTAATCTTCAGCAGAGAGACGCTGTGCTGGCGTTCTGCAGGCAGGAGAGGAGACAGAGTGAGAGTAAGCGGGTCCGTGATAGAATGTGCATGCTCCCGACTGCCTGCTCCTCCAGCCTAATATAAGGCTGATCTTGTGCCTCTCAACACCACAGGTGTAGAGACTGCCATTTCACCACTGCTCTCATCTCATGAGCTCTTGTGCTTGTTAGGAGAGCTAAATCCCTCTCTATGCCCTTTCCACCAAGGTGTTCCATTATGGAGCTATACAGGTATTTCTTATAACTCTCACTCCTAAGCCATAGGCTAAATGGGCTGCAGCAGGAGTGTCATTGTCACTTTGTAAGAAGAGCATATGAGATGGGATATGTGGTGGTCGTCTTTGGAAAATGTTACTCTCTTGCTGCTGGTTTGGCTTTTTCCCTGTTTAGTTAATAATGCAAGCAGTCTTCCATCTAGCCACTTGAACTTCATACATGTGCCAAGCACTGTGGTGGGCACAGAGGTCATGGAGCTGTTTTCCTAAGGAGTAGGGCAAAAGCCGGGTAAGGTATATCTGTGGATTTGGTTATGATGTGGAAAGAGTGCTGTGGGGGGTGTAGTCATTGGCAGCGTGGCTGTGTCTGGGATGTTATGGAAGGAATTGCCTGAACTGAGCCGTAAGGGATGTCGGGGTGGCTAGCAGGTGGGGCTGTGGGTAATACACTGCAGGATGAGGGATTGGCTGGAGCAGAGACACAACCATGTAGGTGCATTTCCTGGGGGAATTAATAGTCTCCTGAGATTGAAGGAGAGGTTGAAAAGGATGTTTGAGCCAGTTTCTTAGGAAGGCCCTTGAGTATCATAATAACGAGCATGAGTTTTATTCTATGGGCAGTGGCAACCTTTGCTCTTGCTTTTGGTTTTTAAGGCAGGTTATAATGCGTGACGAGACATGCATTTTAGGAAGGACGTTCTGTTGCCGTTGAATGTTTGTTAGGAGGAGCAAGATGAGTGACAGGTAGACCAGCATGGACACTACAGCAAGAGTTTCAATAGTTAATAAAAAGGAAAGTTTTACAACAATAGTTTATACAATAGTTAATAGTAAGGAAGGTGTTCGGGTTTATACAATAGTTAATAATAAGGAAAGTGTTCGGGTTAAAGGTTTGGAGGGCTTGAATTGGGACGCTGGCAGTGAATGAGTAACTTCGTCTCTTCCATTTTCATAATTTTGATGTTCTTCGGGTGATGTGTTTCAGAATTTGGAATATTTAGGATTTTGAAAAGATGAACTGGCACATACTCCGTGGGGTAAGATCTAGAACAACATACCATAACCACCATGTTTATTTCTGTAGCCGAATGTATGAATAGTCACTCCAGGAGAGAGAAATAAAGACTATAAATAGTCTTATGTTAGATCAGATCAGATTTCAGCAAGTGAGGTTGAGTGAGGTTTTACTGCCAAATGAGTTTAGAAAACTTCTGCTTTTCAGTGCTTTTTTGAGTTGGGAGTTACAGTTCAGTGCTTGTGGGTGTGTGTGGCATCAACACAGAAGCCAATTTTTAGGTCTCTAGCAAATCTCCTGGATGTTCAGGAGCTCCTTGCACAGCAGTTTGGTGCTCAGAAGATTGCTTAGATCTTTGTGGCTTTGTGGGGTGGGACAGAATTCTAATAAATAGGCCTCTGTTAGTTTGAGTGGGCCATCTAATTTCAATGTCTAGAGAAAAGCAAAAAGTTAATCTGTAGGATACAGAAGTCGTGTGAAGGGTAGAGAAGATACAGTCCCTTGGGGTTTTACCATCTGAGCTTGCAGGTCTGAGAAGTCAGGACCAGCTGTTCTGCCGGCCTTGAAGGTAGCAACTCAGCTAATGGAATTTGAAGGGGTGTACAGCCTGTGTGCAACCAGGAAGCTGCATTCTAGGTTTTTCTTTTTTGAGGAACGTTTTGCTTATCTGTGATGTTGGATTATCACAAAAAGTGTGGACCTTTTATTTTGCTAATGGGTTATTACCAGTAGTGTTAGTGTATTTAATGTGTGGCCCAAGACAACTCTTACTCTTCCAATTTGCAGCAAAGAAAAAATGGATGGATACCCCTGTCATTTCAGCATCTCTTTTTCCCTCATCCTTGGTTCCCTAAAGACTCGTCCCTGCCCAGGAGGCAGGAAGTTGAGAGAGAGGGAAGCCTGGCCGTGAAATTGGAGAGAAAGTTCTGACATTGACCACATCCTGGGGGAGAAGGAAGAAATTGGAAATAGTCTGTGTATCATTCTCTTCTTCCAGAAAACTCTGATATATGAGCCCTGATAAAGTAGGAATTTAAGTACACAGTTAAATGGAAATATATACTTGAGGTTTCTGAGAAGACTGTTCTGGAGTTGTAGGGGTGGTTGGTTTCCAGGAGGAAAACAAGTGGTACTGGATGCTGGAAGGGGCTGGAGAAGTCTCCCTAGGAGTGTCCCAAAGGTCACCGTAAATAGGAACAATTAACTAACTAATATTATAGTTTATATATTTTATATATTTATATGTCAACATTCAGGGAAATATTTGTAAATAGTTGAAAAATTAAGAACTTCTGTTCTTCATTTGACCCTAAGAGAATAAAAGGACAAGTTTTTGAATTTTTGTTAGTTTGATGAGTGAGAAGTACTCTCTCAGGATAGCTTTAATTTGCATTTTTCTTACTATAAGTGAAGTTGAATACTTTTTTTCATATAAGGACCATTTTTGTGAGTCACCCTTATCTTTGGCCTAATTTCCATAGAATTTTGTCCTCATTCCTCCCCCCCCAACTCCCCACCCCAACGCCTCCACCCTTGGTTTTTGAAAGGTCTTCGTCTTTTAGGGTTTGGTTCTTTATTTGTGTTGTATGTCACAAAGTTTCTCTCGCAGTTTGTCATTGGTCTTTTACCCATTTATGGTGTTTTTATTTGTGTAAAAATGTTTCAGGTAGTGAAATATATCAAGTCTGGTCTTTTATTGCATCAGTGGATTTTGAGTCATTCTTAGAAAGCCTTTCCGTACACCCAGGTTGTAGAGGAATTCCCCCTTATTTTTCCCTAGAACTTTTATAGTTTTATTTAAAACTTTGATCCACTAGGAAGTTATTCTTGAGTATGAAGCTAATTTTGATTTTTTCTAAATAGGTTTTTGTAGACCAAGACCATTTAGTCTTGCTATAACAAACCTGAGACTGGGTAATTTATAAAGAAAAGAGATTTATTTGGCCAATGATTCTGGTGCCTGGAAAGTTCAAGATCAGGCACCCTATCTAGTAAGGGTCTCATGTTCTTTCAACTCAAGGCAGAAAGAAGAAAGGCCACTGTGCGCCTTTGAAGAGTCATGCTGAAGACATTGGGCTGCTGTCTCTTGAGAACTATTATAACTCACTCCTGCAAGAGGGCATTTATGTATTCAGGAGGGATCCACTCTGTGACCCCAACACCTTCTGCTAGGCCCCACCACCCAACACTGCTTTGTCACATTCAACGTGAGTTTCAGAGGGTACAGACCATATTCAAACCTTTTATAGCTATATAATTATTGTAATTATTAGTAAGACCGTCTTTGCCTTAGTAATTTGAAACACCATTTTTATCCTATGCTAGATTTCTGCATGTAGGGAATTTATTTATAGAGTTTAAATTCTGTTCCTTGGAATGGCCTGTTTATGTATCAGTACCATACAGTTTTAATTATAGAGACTTTGTAGTATGTATTTTAATATCTGCTAGGGGTACTCCCTCTTTACAGCTCATTTTCATTATTTTCCTAAAATTCTTGTGTAATTTTTCATGTAAACTTTAGTGTCATTTTGTCTAGTTTCATACGAAAAGTATTTGTACTGCGATTTTTTGATAATGCTGAGATGGCCTAACCAAGAACAAGGGATGTTGAAGTGTTGTCTTGTGTCTTTTAGGAGTTAGAGTGTTGTTCATAGAGATTTTGAATGTTCTTTGTTAAGTTTATTTTGAAATATTATTTTCATGGCTTTTGTAAATAGGTTTTTCTCATCCATCATTTTTTCTGAAGAGTTGTTATTTGTGAATGTGAAGGCTGTTGATCTTTGTAGTTGATTTTGGTATTCTGCTACCTTGCTCAGTTCTTTGTTTGGTTTAGTTCTATCATTGGTTCTCTCAGAGTTTTCCAGGCATATTCTCAAAGCATCAGCAAATAGAGACACTTTTGCTTCTTTTCCATTTCTGATTTTAATTGGTTGTTTTTTGTGTACAGTTGCATTGGCTGATGTATCCAACAGAATATTAAGCCTGGAGATGACGGGCAGTTTGGCTTACCCTTAACATTGTGGGAGGCCTCTGGTGCCTTCTTACTGAGGTGCTAGCGTTAGCCCTGAGGTATGATATTTGATTCTTAAAGTCAGTGATCCTGGGACAGTTTGACTTGAGGAATGGGAAGCATTCTCACCCCTTACTCTTCCCCCTAAGGTCTGGGTAGAAGATGGGAAATGAAATCTGTCAGAGAGGGAAGAATTGTGTTTCTTTTGCTCCCTGCCTTCAACCAATACCATCGCCTCCAACACTTGTTGCTTTTCTGGGGAGTCGTCTCATTTTGGAGAAGTGGAGCATGGGGTCCTAATGCTATTATGCCATGCAGGTTGACTGCCTAGGTTAGGGGAATGGGAGCTCTTCCTGAAGGAGCTCCGGAGTTAACCTGGCCTTCATCCTCCCTTCCTTTCCTACCTGTTGCTACATCCCTTGCCCTGTGAGGGTATGGAGCCACATGCCTCTGTGATGATGGTCAGTTTTTTCTCTCTTCTCTTTAGGTGTGTGGCTGCTTCCTAATTTTGTAGCCCAGAGGAAGCTTCCCTAGGACTGGGTGAGTGAGCCAGGCACAGCCAAGGACAGCCTCAAGCCCTCGCCTTGGCCTGTGCTCCCCTGTGGGGGCCAGGATGCTGAAGAAGCAGTCTGCAGGCCTTGTGCTGTGGGGCGCTATCCTCTTTGTGGCCTGGAATGCCCTGCTGCTCCTTTTCTTCTGGACACGCCCAGCACCTGGCAGGCCACCCGCAGACAGTGCTCTTGATGATGACCCTGCCAGCCTCACCCGAGAGGTAATTCGCCTGGCTGAAGATGCTGAGGTGGAGCTGGAGCGCCAGCGGTGGCTGCTGCAGCAGATCAGGGAGCACCATGCTGTATGGAGTCAGCGCTGGAGGGTGCCCACCGCAGCCCCTCCCGCCCAGCCACGTGTGCCTGTGACCCCACTGCCATCAGTGATCCCTATCCTGGTCATCGCCTGTGACCGCAGCACTGTCCGGCGCTGCCTGGACAAGCTTCTGCAGTATCGGCCCTCGGCTGAACACTTCCCCATCATCGTCAGCCAGGACTGTGGGCACCAGGAGACAGCCCAGGTCATTGCCTCCTATGGCAGCGCGGTCACACATATCCAGCAGCCAGACCTGAGCAACATTGCTGTACCTCCTGACCACCGCAAGTTCCAGGGCTACTATAAGATCGCCCGGCACTACCGCTGGGCACTGGGCCAGGTCTTCCACAAGTTCAAGTTCCCAGCAGCTGTGGTGGTGGAGGATGATCTGGAGGTGGCACCGGATTTCTTTGAGTATTTCCAGGCCACTTACCCACTGCTAAGGGCCGACCCCTCCCTCTGGTGTGTGTCTGCCTGGAATGACAACGGCAAGGAGCAGATGGTGGACTTGAGCAAGCCCGAGCTGCTCTACCGCACAGACTTTTTCCCTGGCCTGGGCTGGCTGCTGTTGGCTGAGCTCTGGGCTGAGCTGGAGCCCAAGTGGCCCAAGGCCTTCTGGGATGACTGGATGCGCCGGCCAGAGCAGCGCAAAGGGCGGGCCTGTATACGCCCTGAAATCTCAAGAACGATGACCTTTGGCCGCAAAGGTGTGAGCCACGGGCAGTTCTTTGACCAGCACCTCAAGTTCATCAAGCTGAACCAGCAGTTCGTGCACTTCACCCAGCTGGACCTGTCGTACCTGTGGCGAGAGGCCTACGACCGGGATTTCCTTGCCCGTGTCTATGGTGCTCCGCAGCTGCAGGTGGAGAAAGTGAGGGCCAATGATCGCAAGGAGCTCGGGGAGGTGCGGGTGCAGTACACAGGCCGGGACAGCTTTAAGGCTTTCGCCAAGGCTCTGGGCGTCATGGATGACCTCAAGTCAGGGGTCCCCAGGGCTGGGTACCGGGGCATTGTGACCTTCCAGTTCCGGGGTCGCCGTGTCCACCTGGCACCACCGCAGACCTGGGATGGCTATGATCCCAGCTGGAATTAGCAGCATCTGACTGTTCCTCCTGGGCCCTTCCTTGCCATATGATGAACTGAGATGGGACCACAGTCCTTGGGCTGCATTGTCCTGTCTGTGTTTCCCTCTTGGTCCTGTTTATCTTTTTATTTGAGTGCATTTGAGTGCACAGATGATAGGTGAGGGTTATTCTCTTGTTCTCAAGGGAGTCACATCAGGGGAACCATTCTGTAGTCTGTTGGAGGTTATTAAGAAACCACTGTGTGGTAGGGGACACAGCTTGTTGGGACCAGACATGGCCACATCCTGAGCTTTTTCCTGGGGCAGCTGCAGAGAAGTTGGCAACTTAAGCTCTATTCAGCAGGCCCCTCTCCCTGACTGGCCCTTGCAGCCAGGTGATGAACCTTCTTCCTCTACCTGCTCCCTTTCCCCTTCCTCCATTGGGGGCCCTGGGTCATGCCAGAAGGGGGCATATTTGTGGCCAAAATGAGAGTAACCAAAGGGGCTTCCTCATCAGGTCGAAGGTAGAGTTGTCTCCTTATCCTTGGCCTCTGCCTAGCCCTCCTTTCCCTGAAGTTAGCAGGTTGCAATTCTAAGATGGAATGTTGAAGAGGAAAAAGCAAGACCTGTCCTTAGTACACATCCAGCTGTTGAGGGAGAGGTGGTGGAAGGAAAGCCTCAGTCTGGGACAGGTCCTTCCTCACCTTGCTTGGAGAGGCATTGTCCTCTGCCCTTCTCCTTTCTGAAAATCAGTTGTCCCTTGCTGCTTTAGGAGGATTCCATGCTGGCTTGGTGGAAGACAGCATTAGCTTCGTGTGTCCCTGTTTTCCTCTGGGGCTTGTTACACAGGCTATTCCCTGAGGGCTATGGCTCTTGTGGCCTCTCATTAAGGTAGAGCAGCCAAGACCTGGAAGGCTCTGGCCTTTCTCCAGGCATCCTTGAGTCTCCATGGGCCAGGGTGCACATAGCAGGTTGGAGAGGAATTTGGGTGTTTTTGTTGGTTGCCTGAGCTGAGTTTAATGGAAAAAAATTAGTGAAAGCTACAGAATTATTTTCTAAAATAAAGGTTGAATTGTCTGAAAAACATTTGTGTGAGTGTCCTGGAAAAAGAGGTGAAAGGTAGGGGAGGACATGAAAAGCAGGAGGACTAAGGGATGAGGCTGTCGGCTGAGAGGAAGGAAAGCAGGTGACAGGACGGGAAGTCCAGGGAGAGCTGAGGAAGGGTGAGGTACAAGGAAGGCCAGGCCCCAGCCTGTGCTCCTGCCATGCTCTGGAGTCAGGCAGTGGCCCCCAGCAGGATAGCTGGTGACTCTGCTTCCTGGTTCCTGCTTCCAGATACTGAGCCCTGTACTGGGGAGACCAGGAGTGTGCCTGAGTGGGTGCTTTGTGCAGGTGCCCTCTGCTGGCGCAGGCAGCATTTACTGGCCACTCCTGCAACCCGCCAGGGAGCCCCAGGGAGTGCCCTGATACCAGGCTTGCTCTGCAGCAGCTCTTAGACTCCCGACTGTGACCCCAGTGAGAGTGCCTTTTACACTGGCACCTTGACCATACACCAGATGTGACCTGAAATGTTATTTACTCATATCACATGTAACAAACACATCCTCAGAGTTTCTGTTCTCTACTAATGCATTTTTTGTTTACAAAAAGCCCTATGACCCACCAATTTGATTTAGCCCTATTGGGCTAAGTGACTTTGTTGATAGAAACCTTTCAAGAGCTTCATGCCAGCCGGTGGCGGAGGTCTGGGTAAGCTGTGTCAAGAGGGTGGCTGCATGCCACTGGAGGCCGGCTCCAGCCTCTCTCTAGGCTTAGGGGTGCAGGTTGGAATAAGGGAACCAGTGCCAGACATTCATTTGACTTTAACCTTTTGTGTGGAGTTACTTTTGCCTTTCCTTGTTGCCTTTAGATAGGTTATTTAACTTTATTTTTTGGTTAAATAAGGGAGATGGTCATTTTCCTTGATTTGCAGATAGGGACACAGACCCCGGAGGGGAGCCACTTGATGCCTGAAAAGGCAAGAGTTTGGCTGCCAGATTCCATGTTTTTAGCAGGGTATCTGGCAGCCAAACTTTTAGTTTATGTAAACTCTTGATTTACGTAAATGTTGCTGACCACATGCATTGTTCTGAGTGCTCTATGATTAATACTTATTTAGCCCTCAAAGCAGTTCTGGTGGTAGGTACTGTTGTGCTGCTGCCTTCCTGGCGAGGAAGCAGGCACATAGAGGTGAACTTGCCATGGTCACACAGATGGTGGGGGCAGAGCTGGGATTGGGGTAGAGCCATGCCGCCTTCCTCTGAGGCCCCTCCCCATCTCCTGCCAGGGGTGGTGGGTGGACCGGGTGGGTGTGGGGAGGTCTGGGAGAGATGGAAGAAGAAGAAGGGGAGCAGTGGGGCCTGAGGCATGTGCAGGCCAGAAGTGCAGATAGCCTGGTTCCTAGGGCTCCTCCTGAACTGGGGAGTACATTCAGGGTCCCTTGGTGTTTCCTTGGGCAGGGTATCCTCAGGTGGTGGACTGTGTGCACAGTTGCTGCCTCTGAAGCCTGTTGCCCCTGTGGATAACAAAGCAAGTGTAAATGCCAAAGGGAAAAAGCACCATGTCATTAAATGTTGCAGAAGTCGGCTAACCAAGTTTGGAGATTTGAAGATAATTCCAAAGATAAGGACTTCTGCCCTGATGTTCCTGCTGCTGCCCCCCCTTGTGGCCAGAGCCCCCCTGCCCACACCTCCTGCCATTCTCCCCACTCAGGTTCTCGCTCTCTTATGGTCCTGAGGGCTTGGACAGCCGCTCTGCCTTCCCTCCACAATGCCTTGGCCTTCCTGGGTCACTCTGGTGGGATCTCATCTGTGGATGAGTTGTCTCCAGTGTAGACAGATGTCTGGATTTGGGTTGTGGGGAAACTGAGGCAAAGCCCAGCCCTTCAGTGCAAGCCATGAGGGAGGCTTTGGGGGACATTTAGAGTCTTAGACACAAAGCGCCCTTTTTAAAATATATCATTTACTGGCTTTTCTTACTAAGTGTTCAGTTAAGGAAATGGAAACACAATATCCAAACTCCACACCCTCCCTTGTGTGTTAAACCTTAGCTGTGTATCCTACTAGATTTCGTTCTCCCAAAACGCATAAATAGATAAAATATTTACCAGTAAAACCCATACAGTTATGTAAATACTTGTTTAGCTCATATAAATTTATAGCACTTAGATAAATTTATGTAACGTATAAGCTTGCCCACTTTCTTAAATATCTTGAACAAAAGCGGGTTTTCAAACTTCTTGACGGGATCTCTGTAGATATGGGTCAGTGGTTTGCCATTAGAAGGGTCCGTGAACTTCCATCTGTTCTCCCACCCACCCACCTTCTAACCCCAGTCAAGTTGCAGGGAGTTTATACTTGGGGGAAGTTCAGGGGCCACATCCCCCCTGTTCCAAGGCAAGGAGACCATCCTGAAGGCTGACGTCCATGAGAGGGGGCCTGAGCTGGCCCCTGATCTGGGCCTACTGCCTGCAAGTCTAATTCAGACCACTCATTCGTCCTGCCAGAACCCCTATGAAGTGGGGCTGGCAGAGCCTCCTGCTGGAGTGGTTGTGAAGGTCAGTGTGGGAGCAATGTAAGCAGAGTCCCTGTCTACTGCTTTCCTCTCCCTAGTGTCCTGCTGGGCTCCTGCACAGATGTCCAGAGGTGCAGAATGGGGTAGTCCAGAGGTTGCTAGAGAGGAACCCCGGCAGTTCTGAGGCTGTCGCACTTCCCTTGGCTAACCGGAAGTCTGGCTCTTCATACTCAATCTGAAAGACAGTGCAGCAGAGTTAGGTTCTGCTGCAGGTAGCAGAGGCCTGGCTCCTGGTGCCTGATGGGAATGAGAGTAGGTGGTGTACGGCTGGATCCCAATACCCTCAGGGCCCTGACACCTTGTCTCAGTCTCCCTTTGCTTGAGGTTTCCATGACAGGTGACATTTCTGAGCTGCAGGAGCTCTAGTCATCACCCTTACTTTAGGCAGGAAGAAGTGGAAAAGGTAGATGCCAGCTGACTCCTTTCCTGGAGGCCCCTGGGGCTCCTGATCACAGCCTGACCAGGACTGATCACAGGCCCAACTGTCCTCAAAAGAAGCTGGAGAAAGTAATTTTTCAGCTGAATCAAGATTTCTGTTCCTATGAAAGAAGGAAGTGATTGTGATTGTATGGGCATCTGTAAGGAGCTGTACCCCACACTGGGTCTGGAGGACCAATCATCATGATGGCAGGGAGGATGTGGAGGGGCCGGATGATGGGGGAGATTCCAGGGAGTGCAATGGGAGCCCTGACCTGGAGAGGCGCAGCTCAAACTTTCTGAGGACCCTAAGTCTAGCAGGTTGTCTGAGAAACCTGTCCTACTGTGCTCCAGGGGGCTAGGCTTTCCCAAGTTCACACATGATGACTGAAATTAATAAAGTCCACACACATCCCCAGCAATGCTGAATGACAGACAGGTGGACCAGGGAATTGTCTTTTCATTGTCTTCTGCCAAGGTCAACATGTGCTTTTCAGCTCATAGCCAATATGGGGCCCTGGTTCTAGCCTCCAGGGAGGTGTAAAGGGAAGGAAGGGCAAGCCTTGTTCACTATAGGACAACACTGTACATCACCTTCCCGCACACTGCACTCACTTTCAGGGGAAGTGTGAAGTGGAGCCTCAGCTCAGCAGCTGTGTGTTCATTTAAAACTTCTCTCAGCACATTGGTAAGAAGAGGAAGATGGTTGGTGAGACGCAGCCATTTCAGGCATGGTAATGTGGCAAAATCTGTACAAAGCCTCTCTTGGAAATAATGTTTGCTTACTTTTTAAAGTTTCCATTAAGAAAAAAGGAGAAACCCCTCAGGACCAGGGTAGGTGAGAGGTGATTAGGCCTTACCAAGAGCCCTCTATGTCTTCCCTGAGGAAGGCAACAAGAGCATCCACTCTGGGAACAGCTGCCTCGGCCCTGAGTGAAGTCGAGCAGCCCAGGGGAGGCTGCATGAGTTCCAGGTAAGGTCATAATGGGATACAACTTCTGTCTGGTCTGCTGAAGTGCTTACATTTTGGGCCCTGAGCTATGCAGAGCTTTCATGTAAAAGTCTAGCTACCCTAAGACCAACTTGCTGGGGGAGAGCAGGGAAATGGCCAGCAGCCAGCATGGTCTGTGGCCCTGTGGGAGGCAATCTTGGATGTCCAGTCCCATGGAGCCTTTGTGTGTCCGCTGTGCCAACCAATACGTGGTGGCTACTGTGTGGCATGTACAAGCCACACTCAACCAGCCAAGCCCTTCTTGAATTTCTGACCCACAAATAGTGGCTCAGATGAATTGGTTATTTTAATCTGTTAACTTCTGAGGTAATTTGATAACCACCAATAGTAACCTGAACTCCGGGATACTGTGTTCTGTCACCGAAATGTTAGATTTTATGTAACGAGAAAGAAATGTTTAAACAAACCATTTTGAGAATAAGGATCTTTAAACATTTACTCATCAGTACTCCTGAGAAGTGAGGGTTAGGATATTGTTACCTAGGATATTGGTCCTGTTATTTAAATAGAAATTGAATTGAAGTATGTGAATATCTTTTTTTCTTTCCAAAAGTTAAAAATTTTTTATTCTAAGTATTTTCCAAGTTTTTATTGTGAAAAATTTCAAACCCACGGGGAAATGGAAAGACTACTATCAAGGGGACCCATATTACATTACACAGTATTTTGCCATATGGCAAATACACACGATACATGATTTTCTGTACCATTTGATAGAAAGTTACAGAATGAATATCTTATTTTTAAAATAACCCTTTAATGGCTCGGCGCCTGTGGCTCAAGTGGCTATGGCGCCAGCCATGTACACCTGAGGTGGCGGGTTCAAATCCAGCCTGGGCCTACCAAACAACAATGATGGCTGCAACCAAAAAATGGCTGGGCGTTGTGGCGGGCGCCTGTAGTCCCAGCTACTTGGGAGGCGGAGGCAGGAGACTCGCTTGAGCCCAGGAATTGGAGGTTGCTGTGAGCTGTGATGCCACGGCGCTCTCTCCAGGGTGACAGCTTGAGGACCTGTCTCAAAAAAAAAACAAAACCCTTTTATTACTCATTTCAGTAATATGTGCTCATTGTATAACTACTTAAAATGTAGAAAAATAAAAAAATAAAATTCATAAACTAACTCCACTGCTTAGATTAATTCTGGTTCTCCACTTGCTGAACAAGTTTGGACTGAGTTTTGTTTTCATTAGGCACTGCTGCCACCTACTGATGGATATGTGAATTGTCAGGTGCCAGGCTTTTTATCTTTCTGGTTTTGGCTGGATTGATTCCTCAGATTCCTTACACACTGATGAGTGAAGATAGCTCAGTTTCTGGAACGGCAGGGCAGAGCCTGATGGCCTCCCACCTGAGGTTTCCTTGTCACACACTGGGGTGAGTCCTCACCTGAAACAGCTAGCCTGGCTTCCTTGTCCTTGCCGTATTGAACTGGAGCCAGCAGCTCCAGTTCCATCCCTAGCAGGTTCTCTCCACCACCCCTGTAGTCAAATGGCACACTCATGCGGTTCCAACACCGGATGCCCTTGATTCCCTATGTTCTTTCCCCTTTTCTTTGTCAGCTCATCCTTCTTGTCTCCTTTCTCCAATGACATCTTGTTTTTTTGGTACTTCTCACCTTCTCGGGCTTCTAGTGTAATTAATTTCACTCTAGCTGTTTTTGCAACCTATCAGTTTATGCCTCATTGCAAATCAGCACAGCCAAGTGTCCACATGTGTAAAATGAAGCCTCTATAATTTGTACTAAAAGGATATATTTCTTTCTGTTTCTTTCTCTCACAAAATTAGGGGCAATGTTGAAGACATTGGCCATTGTTGAAGGCCAAGGTTCAGGAGGACTCAGGGGGGCAGCCACACTCCTGCTGCTGGGGGCATTCCAACTGCTGCTCCAGGAGCTTAGAAGGGTGATCGTATGCAGCTCATGCTGAATTAACTTGTCTCCATTCGGTGGCAACCAAGAACTGAAGTTATTTTTCACTTCAATGAGTAAAGTAATTGCAGTCTAAAAACGTCAAGATATACTGTCATACCCCTTTGTCAGGAGAAAGGAAGAGACAATGGTTTGGCTTTGTGGCCAAGTGTTTGGTGAGCTGGAGTGAAGGTAGACTAAGGTGTTTGAACACATTTCAAAATGAGGGAGCATCTCCTAGTTTCAAATTAGTATTGAGTATATGGGGCCCACAGAAAAGCAAAACATAATTAAATTCAAGAAGAAGGGAGGGGTTCGCCTGTACCCTTCTAAGATGCACCGTAGGTGTGGTGTCACCAATTATCCTCCCTCCACCCATCCTTCCCCCCTCCCTTGCCCCTAGTGTGTTTTATTCTTAAACATTTCCGCCCCTTGGCTTCTACATACATAGTA
>CAUYRH010021021.1:0-12649 GCA_963574655.1 Perodicticus potto | reverse complement strand
TTGTTTTTTACTTCAAAATAAGATATGTGCAGTGTGCATAGGAATTTGTTCATAGTTTTTTTTTTTAAACTATAGTCTGGCCCTCCAACGGTCTGAGGGACAGTGAATTGGCCCCCTGTTTAAAAAGTTTGAGGACGCCTGATCCAAGGAATGACTAATTTCAACTAGCAGTCTTGGTGGTGCAGGATACCAGGCAGGGGAAGTTTACACAGGTGGAAAGGATGTTAAGGATCCTACCAGACCAGAGAAGAGCAGTGTCCACTTGACCTGAATCTGTACATATGGAGAAATAATAAAGTAAGTATAGAGCTGGAAAGGTGGCTTGAATGATGATGAGGAAAAACTGGGATTTCACCAGTTAAGGGGTTATTGCAGCAGTCCAGCTGAGAGGTGAAAAAGCTGAGTGGCAGAGACGGAATCCTGTTCAACACAATCTCTCCGGGTACCCCAAGGGGATTGAGTCTTACTAGCCCTCAGCCATAAACTACTTGGTAGCATTTTCTTAATTGACTTCTTACCACTCTTGCCTCATTTTGCCAGGAGTCTGGTGCTCCCGGGTACCACCTTCCAAATAAACTGCTTACACTCAACATCCTGGCCTCAGGAGCCCTTGAGAAACTCTAACTTACCAGACCTTTACAGGAGGGTAAATGGGGTTTCCTATGTTTCCCAAAGAGATACTGAGGAGGTAGAAGATATAGGACTTGGCAGCTTCTTGGCCTCGCCGTTGAGGGAGAGCAAGAAGGCAGTGTCACCCACAGCTATAGCTAGGAAAATATCCCATTCATAGAAAAATGAGAAGCTAGGGGATGTGTTAGTTCTCATGAAGAAGAAGGAAGGGTTTACTTTTGGGCATTCTGAATTTGAAGTACTGGTAGAACATTATAGGGAAGCTGCCTTCTAGAACTTGGAAATTTGGTTCTGGAGCTCAGGAAAGTAAGAGAGTGGGGTGGTGGTCAGGTTCGGTCACTGAGTAGTGTCGATGAAGATATGGAGATGAAAAAAGACCTTCAAGAATTGACCAGAAGCCGGGTGCCGGTGGTTCACGCCTGTAATCCTAATACTGGGGGGAATCAGGGACGGAGGACCGTCTCCACTGAAAGTAGAAAAAACTAGCCAGAAGTAGTGGCAGGTGCCTGTAGTTCCAGCTACTCAGGAAGCTGAGGCAGGAGGGTCACTTGAGCCCAAGAGTTTGAGGTTGAACTCTAGCCTAGGGCAACAGAGTGAGACTATCTCAAAAAACAATTGACCAGCGCCTGTGGTCCCAGCTACTTGGGAGGCTGAGGCAAGAGAATTGCCTAAGCCCAGGAGTTGGAGGTTGCTGTGAGCTGTGTGATGCCACGGCACTCTACCGAGGGCAATAAAATGAGACTCTGTCTCTACAAAAAATTAAATAAATAAATAATTGACCAGAGGGTGAGCCGATGAAGACCCACATTTAGGGTTTGGGGGGAAAGGATAGAGACTAGTTAGGAAATGGAAAGCTGGCAGCCTGGAAGAACCAGGGTATGTAATTAATACATCAGACTGTGTATGACTTTATCTGGCGTGAAGGTGGTGCCAGAAAAACCACACTCCTGGGGCGGCGCCTGTGGCTCAGTCAGTAAGGCACCGGCCCCACATACCAAGGGTGGCAGGTTCAAACCAGCCCTGGCCAAAACTGCAACAAAAATATAGCCAGGCGTTGTGGCAGGCGCCTGTGGTCCCAGCTGCTTGGGAGGCTGAGGCAGGAGAATCGCCTAAGCCCAGGAGTTGGAAGTTGCTGTGAGCTGTGTGACGCCATGGCACTCTACCGAGGGTGATACTCTACCAAGGTATTTGTTACCAGACGAAGAGGGTCAGGCCACCTGTCACTTTTACCCAATATGCAGAGATGGGCTTAGGTCCACCAAACTTTATTTATCAGAAGGCCAGGATTCTGGGGCTGGGTGCAGTGGCTCACGCCTATAATCCTAGCACTCTGGGAGGCCAGGACAGGTGGATTGTCTGAGATCACAGGTTTAAGACCAGCCTGAGCAAGAGGGAGACCCCTATCTCTAAAGAATAGCCAAGTGTTGTGGTGGGCACCTGTAGTCCTAGCTACTTGGAAGGCTGAGGCAAGATGATCGCTTGAGCCCAGGAGTTTGAGGTTGCTGTGAGCTATAATGCCACAGTACTCTACCAGGGGCAAGAAAGTAAGGCTCTAGTTCAAAAAAAAAAGGCCGGGATTCTGGAGAACAGTGAGAGTAGCCTCTTCAAGACTATTCTATTCTTCCATTTCCAACATTATAGTTTTATTTGTTTAAGTTCAAACCAATCTCTATTCTACTTTTTTTTTCTTTTTTTAAGAGACAAGAGTCTCACTTTGTCACCCTCAGTAGAGTGCCGTGGCATCACACAGCTCACAGCAACCTCTAGCTCTTGGGCTTAGCTGATTCTCTTACCTCAGCCTCCCAAGTAGCTGGGACTACAGATGCCTGCCACAACACCCGGCTATTTTTTTTACAGACAAGGTCTCACTGTGGCTCAGACTTGGTCTCAAACCAGTGAGCTCAGGCAGTCCACCTGCCTTGGCCTCCCAGAGAGCTAGGATTACAGGCGTGAGCCACCTCACCTGGCCCCAATCTCTATTCTAAATAATAATCGGCATACCTCAACGACTTATTTCAACATTCTAATTCAAAAGTTAATCTCCTAAATCAGTTTACCTAAACTACTCAAGATAGCCATCTCTAAAGTGGGAGCTAAATTTACAAAACAGTAAGAATGGGAGCCTGGGTGAAGGTCAGGCAGGACCTAGATCAACCAGATGAGCTGTGTCATATCTGCCCTAGCTTGCCTGACTCCATCTTATTCTCACTATATGTGCCTTCACTTTATTGGTAATGTTCTTAGTTTTAATTTTAATATAATCGGGTGGCACCTGTGGCTCAGCGGTAGGGCACTGGCCCTATATACCAAGGGTGGCAGGTTCGAGCCTGACCGGCCAGTTAAAACAGTAGTGACAACTGCAACAAAAATAGTCAGGCATTGTGGTGGGCACCTGTAGTCCCTGTTACTTGGGAGACTGAGACAAGAGAATCGCCGACAGTCCTAGAGTTGGTGGTTGCTATGAGCTGTGATGCCACAGCACTCTACCAAGGGCAACAGAGTGAGACTCAGTCTCAAAAAAAATTATAATTTTTAATCTATTTAGAGAAAAATATTTAGGCAAAAATCAGACCGTCTATCTGAGGGTACCAGATAATTGACTCATTTACTAGTCAGTTACCTCATAGAGCCCTGGTGCTTTACAAGAGTTAGTTCACTTACTTACAGAAAAAATGCAGGCTCTGCTACTTTGTGACCTTTGGCAACTACTCACCCTTTCTGGGCCTTAATTTCCTCATGTGTAAATAAGAAATCAAGTAACCTGGCTGGGCTCACGCCTGTAATCCTAGCACTCTGGGAGGCCAAACCAGGTGGATTGCCTAAGCTCACAAGTTTGCAACCAGCCTGAGCAAGTGCAAGATCCCATCTCTAAAAAATAGCTGGGTGTTCGGCTCAGCGCCTGTGGCTCAACGGGCTAAGGCGCCAGCCACGTACACCTGAGCTGGCGGGTTCGAATCCAGCCCAGGCTCGCCAAACAACAATGATGGCTGCAACCAAAAAATGGCCGGGCGTTGTGGCAGGTGCCTGTAATCCCAGCTACTTGGGAGGCGGAGGCAGGAGACTCGCTTGAGCCCAGGAATTGGAGGTTGCTGTGAGCTGTGATGCCACGGCACTCTATCCAGGGTGACAGCTTGAGGCTCTGTCTCAAAAAAAAAAAAAAAATAGCTGGGTGTTGTGGCGGGCACCTGGTAGTCCCAGCTACTCGGGACGCTGAGGCAAGAGAATTGCTTGAGACCAAAAGTTTGAGGTTGCTGTGAGCTATGACGCCAGAGCACTCTACCGAGGGTGACAAAGTGAGAGACTGCCTCAAAAAAAAAAGAAAGAAAGAAATCAGATAACATTTATGGTCTTTCCTGACACTAAGATTCTTTGATCCTAGTAATTTTCCATAGGCTTTTTGAAAGGTTGCAGAGCCAAAGATGAAAGATTATTCTGAGGTGTGAGATGAAAGGAAAACAGAGGCCTGGAATGGCTTTGCAGGTGGGGTAAGTTTTCCAACCAGGAAGAAATCCACACGTGGGTAATGGTGAACAGGGGTTTTAAAGGTCAGGAAAAGGGGACATTCCCTTTCCTGGGTTAGACATCTGTTGTAAGGGTAGAGGGTGACCCATTTACCTTTGCCGAGTGGTACATCTGGTGGGGCAGGGTAGGGGGTTGATTCCTTTTGGTGGGTCCACCCTATTTGGGCAGAGTTTAACTATCACTTTATTTTTTTTTTTTGAGACAGAGTCTAACTTTGTCACCCTTGGTAGACTTCCATGGTGTCATAGCTTACAGCAACTTCAAACTCTTGGGCTCAAGTGATCCTCTTACCTCAGTCTCCTAAGTAGCTGGGAAAATAAGTGGCTACCACAATGCCCAACTGTTTATAGAGACAGAGTCTCCCTCTTGCTTAGGCTGGTCTCGAACTCATGGGTTCAAACAATCCACCTGCCTTGGCCTCCCAGAGTGCTAGGATTACAGATGTGAGCCACTGTGCCCTGCCTCACAGGCTATTTTTTTTTTTATACTGTAACTGTGTGTCCATGTGTCTGGGGGTCCGTTGCATGTGTGCATCTGGCCATACATATACACACATACATCATTCAAAGCCTGTATATCAGAAGGACATGTTGGGGGCTGTTCACATAATGGAAATTGTAAAGCCATACAGTGTGGATAGTCTTGAATGTAATAAAAACGATAAGGAAGGATTTTTTCACCTGAATTCTCATGACACATTCTGAAGTCCCTGTGAATAAGCATGGTCCAACAAGCTGTTCTGTTGCAGACTGTGCAGTTCAAGTGTGTTTAATCGCGAAGTATTTTTTTAAGTATCTCAGCATAATCACTTATTATCTGTTAAAATGCTGTAAGAGTTATGTAACCTCTCTGAATTCAGTTTCCTCACTTATAAAATAGATATAATCTTCCTCAGTGTTTTGGGGACACAAATATGATTCAATAAATGTTGGCCATGGTAAATCCTGTCAGGTTAAAATTTGTCTTTTGGAGAGTTACATATTTACAGATCTCGGGGGGGGGGAGGGAAAGACCTAGCCAATAGGCCGAGTTTTAGAGATGAGTTTAATTGGAGAGATTGTAGAGAACTGTAATTTTCTCAGACTATTTATTAGTGATTGGTAAATGATACATAACCTTGCTAGTATGATCATGGTTTGTTAGAATAATATAATTGAGTGGTGCAGATGACTAGTTTCCTTATTTTTGTTGGAGTAATGTTAACAGATTTGTCTCCTTGTTATTAAATCTCTGATTATTTTTCTCACATATACTTTATTCTTATGTACACATGCACACACACTCTACAGAGAGGATTGCCTCCTCCCAGATCCCAAATGAAACATCATGATGCTTTTCTGCAGTAAACAAAACATTTTAACCATTTGTTTTAATGCATTATATACTGAGGCATAATCAGCTTTACATATTTTAACATTTTAAGTGTCTGTTGCATTGAAACACAGCTGGGGCTATGTGTGTATGAATATATATACAGAGGGTGCCAAAAAATATATACATATTTTAAGAAAGAAAAAAACTATTAAAATTTGTAGTGCTTTTGTTTTTTCTTGTTTTGAGACAGATTCTTACTTTGTCACTGTCAGTAGAGTGCAATGGCATCACAGCTCACAGCAACCTCAAACTCTTTGGCTTAGCAATTCTCTTGCCTCAGCCTCCCAAGTAGCTGGGACTACAGGTGTCCACCACAATGCCCGGCTATTTTTAGAGACGGGGTCTCGCTCTTGCTTAGGCTGGTCTAGAACCTGTGAGCTCAGGCAGTCCACCCACCTCAGCCTCCAGAGTGCTAGGATTACAGGTGTAAGCCCATGCCAGGCCTAAAATTTTAATACTTAATCTGCATATAGTGATAACAAAAGATGAATACAAGTCATGTTGAGCACTTCTTGTAATTGCAGGTGTCAAATGTGACTTGAGTGTTACAAACTTAATAAAGTGTTTTCCTTTCTTAAAATGTCTATACATTTTTTGGCATACAATTTGTTAGGACGGAAAGCTCAGCAGGTGCTACACTCAAGAATAGAATTTCTCTAGGCCGAGATTAGGATATAAAAGTATAGGTTTATTTTATATTTTAAAAAGAAGGATGTGTCGGCGCCTATAGCTCAGTGGGTAGACCGCCAGCCACATACACCCAGGCTGGCGGGTTCAAATCCAGCCCTGGCCTGCTAAACACTAATGACAACTGCAATAAAAATAGCCAGGCATTGTGGCGGGTGCTTATAGTCCCAGCTACTTGGGAGGCTGAGGCAAGAGAATCACTTAAGCCCAAGAGTTTGAGGTTGCTGTGAGCTGTGACACCACAGCACTCTACCCAGGGTGACATAGTAGAGTCTGTCTCAGAAAAAAAAAAAAAGAAAAACTATGAGTTAATAATTTTTCTATTATTTTACTATAAAGACCAACCATCTTTACACTGCTGTAAAAGAAAACATTTGACTAATAAATCAGACTGTATTTTGCTTGATGTAGAGTAAAGGCAGCACTAGGAAAGCATACTCTTTCTGCGGCACACAGTCTCCTACATAGAAATTAGCTACAGTTTAAAATTTTTGTGGCACAGCTGGAAAGCCCTTTTTGCTTGCTTGCTTGTTTTTTAAGATTTTGGCTTTTGGCTCAGCACCCGTAGCATAGTAGTTACAGTGCCAGCCACATATGCCGAGGGTGGTGGGTTTTAACCTGGCCTGCGCCAGCTAAACAACTGCAACAACAACAATAAAAATAGCCAGGTGTTGTGGCGGGCACCTGTAGTCCCAGCTACTTGGGAAACTGAGGCAAGAGAATCACTGAAGCCCAGGAGTTTGAGTTTGCTGTGAGCTGTGATGCTACTGCACTCTACATTTTTTTTCTGTCTCAAAAAAAAAAAAAAAAGATTTTGGCTTTTTCAGGTACAGATTGTTTTCTATAAAAATATTCTCCACTAGCCGGGCGCGGTGGCTCACGCCTGTAATCCTAGCACTGTGGGAGGCTGAGGTGGGAGGATTGCTTGAGCTCAGGATTTTTGAGGCTTGTCTGAGCGAGAGTGAAACCCCAATTCATGAAAAAAATGGAAAAACCCAGCTCGGCGTAGCAGTGAGTGCCTGTAATCCCAGCGGCCTCGGAGGCTGAGGCAGCAGGATATCCACAGCTGGAGTCAGAGGTTGTAGTGAGCTACGACGCCACTGCACTCTGCTCAGGGCATAGGGTAGAACTCTGCCTCGACGACGAAAAAAAAAATATTCTCCACTTTTTCTTCCTAAATTGGTCTTGTTAAGACGGAGACACATTTGCATATCCTGTTTTGTATGTGCTTAACTTAAGGTATTGGTATTGACCTCACCCCATTTGCATCAAGCTTTCCTGGCATGTTCACAGTCTTTTTGCTAGTGCCAACTCAAATTGTGTGGACTTTAAATGACATGTATGTGCACTACAAGAAATGAAAACAATAAATTATTATTACTGTACTATGTGCAAAGATTTTCTCATTATTTATGACTTCTTGCTGTTATTTCCACGTCTGCATTGTAGAAATCATTGACCTCACATTTTAATTTTTGTGCTTTACTTGTCACTACTTCTAGACGCCAAGGACTTACTGTTGTGCTAACACTGAAGACTTGGAGACAGTTATTCACCACGTACACTGCCTGTACCCTTCAGCTCCTTTTCTGGCAGCAGGGGTTTCAATGGGAGGGTAAGGTTTTCCCTTTCTAAATTACTATCTGAGAGGGCTGTCTCTTTCAGAGGACTGTAACCTAGCTGTTTACACATTTTAAAAGAAATGTCTGATTATTTTTATCATATTCTCTCATGTGGTTGAGTGAAGAAAGGAAGAAATTCATTCAGGTGAACGTTAACATTTTTTTGACTGCCAGTCACTGCCCTGGAAAGGATACAAGTCCTTGGGGTCTTGTGAGTCTGGAGGCTCATCGGAAGCCTGCGAAGTTGATGCCTGTCACCCAGCAGTTGCCACGTTGACCTTCTGATTCCCTGATGCTCTCCCAAACATCCCTCCAGCTGCACTGGGAAGCCGAATGGTAGCCTGACTTTCATCCCTCCAGTCACAGAAATAATCACCTATTGCTCTCTCCAACTGCAGTGGCCTTCAAAACTATTTCTCCCCAGGTGGTAATTTGTTTTTGTTTTGTTTTGTTGCTGGGCACATGAACCTACTGTGGAGTGCTCTCCTAGAAACTGAAATTTTATTGTTAACTCCTTACTATATTAAGCATGTGAATGTTATAATTTGTGCTGTTTGCCATTTTTTTTTTTTTTTTTTTTTGGCCTTCTTTGGAACTTTTATTTTCCCTGCTTAGATTTAGGCTTATTTCTACTACTACTAATAATTATTTTTTGTTGTTCTGGTGACAGTGAGATTAAGGAAATCCACAGCTTTTATTATCTGGAATGTTACCATGTTTTAGATTCCCTAAACCATTCCTTGATCCAAAACTACTTTTTAAAATCAGGAAACACTTGGAATAGAAAATGCTATTTTTTTCTTAATTTTATAATTGATTTATTTGTCATTTTGGTTTTCAGTTTATTTACTTAAAAATGAAGAGCCTTTACAAATTATACACTCTGAAAAACAGGCTTTAACTACAGCTTTTTAGTTTCTGATAAATGTAAAACTTAAGAAGAATACATTTCTTACATTAGCATGGACGGTCTGACTTGACCTACTAAAGAAATCTGAATCAATGCAGAAAACCGAGGCAGAATTTCTGGGTTGTGCCTAATAGACAGAATTTAGCTTCTCTTTCATTTGCCCCATAATGTGGAAAAGAACAGGGTGAAAGCAGAATTTTTTCCCTTACTCATATAAATTCTTGACTTTTTAAAAGGCCAGACCTTACATAACCAGGCCCGGATTCTCTATTGAGAAGCTCCTGGGAAATGCCTATTCAGGCCACATTGGGGCCTCCGTACCTGAAGGCAGAACTTGACCATTAGCCTTTACAGCTGGTTGAATATTAATTTCTTGTAAATTGTTTCTAGAAACCACACTTTCTGGTTGCCAGCACTGTGACAAGGGGGCTACCCCTTAGGGATGTGTTTTATGGCTTGACACGATTTTTTTCTTTTGGAGTTGCTACAGGCAAGAGTATAGTCTGTGGCTCGGCGCCTGTGGCTCAAACGGGCTAAGGCACCAGCCATGTACACCTGAGCTGGTGGGTTCGAATCCAGCCTGGGCCTGCCAAACAACAATGACGGCTGCAACCAAAAAATGGCCGGGCGTTGTGGCGGGCACCTGTAGTCCCAGCTACTTGGGAGGTGGAGGCAAGAGACTCCCTGAGCCCAGGAATTGGAGGTTGCTGTGAGCTGTGATGCCACGGCACTCTATCCAGGGTGACAGCTTGAGGCTCTGTCTCAAAAAAGAGTATAGTCTGGCTTGGTGCCTGTGGCTCAACAGGCTAAGGCGCCAGCCATGTACACCTGAGCTGGCGGGTTCGAATCCAGCCTGGGCCTGCCAAACAACAATGATGGCTGCAACCAAAAAATGGCCAGGCGTTGTGGCGGGCGCCTGTAGTCCCAGCTGCTTGGGAGGCAGAGGCAGGAGACTCGCTTGAGCCCAGGAGTCAGAGGTTGCTGTGAGTTGTGATGTCACAGCACTCTACCCAGGGTGACAGCTTGAGGCTCTGTCTCAAAAAAAAAAAAAAGAAAGAAAGAAAAAAGAGTATAGTCTGTGGAAGATCCTTCTGCCAGTGCCCTGTGGACTGGGGAGAGCCTCAAGCCTGTGAAGCCTGAGCCTTGGGCTTTGAGTCACAATTGAGTCTAGTCAAAGAACCCATGCCTCTCTAGAGTCAGATCCTAGTCTCACGATAAGCTGGTAAATAAGCTTCGAAAAGGTGTTGAAAATTCCAAATACAGTAGAACCTCCATAGTTGACCTAATTTTCATAGACCAGACATGCACCACATGGACGTACCAGCACAGCAGGCCTGATTCATTATGTTGACCAGTTTGGTATTTTGGTATAGTCCCTTGAGTGGTCAACTCACAGAGGCGTGTATATAAAAGTAAAGACAAAAACATTCGCCTCATAAACTCACCATTCAGTATAATAATTATAAAATCACTGGACTCTGATTTTCTTTTTTTGAGACAGAACCTCAAGCTATAGCCCTGGATAAAGTGCCATGGCATCACAGCTCACAGCAACCTCAAACTGCTGGGCTTAAGCGATTCTCTTGCCTCAGCCTCCTGATAGCTGGGACTACAGGCACCCACCACAACGCCCAGCTATTTTTTGGTTGTAATTGTCATTGTTTGGCAGGCCTGGGACAGATTCGAACCTGCAAGTTCTGGTATATGTGGCTGGTGCCTTAGCCGCTTGAGCTACGGGCGCCAAGCCTGGACTCTGATTGTTACAGCCCATCCAGGTTCATTGCCACTGCTCAAGAGGACGCCAGTATACTGAGAGAGCAAGTGTTGCAGCAGAGAAAGAGTTTAATATTTGCGCTGAATTTGGTGGCTCACACCTGTATTCCTAGCACTCTAGGAGCCTGAGGTGAGAAGACCACTCAAGATCAGGAGTTCACTTGGCGCTCGTAGCTCAGTGATTAGGGCACCAGCCACATACACCAGGGCTGGCGAGTTCAAACCCATTCCAGGCTTGCAAAACTATGACAACTGCAACAAAAAATAGCCATATGTTGTGGCAGGTAGTCCCAGCCTATAGTCCCAGCTACTAGGGAGGCCGAGGCTAGAGAATCACTGAAGCCCAAGAGTTTGAGATTGCTGTGAGCTATGACACTGCAGCACTCTACCGAGGGCGACATAATGAGACTCTGTCTCAAAAAACAAAAAAACATAATGAGACTCCGTCTCAAAAAACAAAAAAAAAATCAGGAGTTCAGGACCAGCCTGAGCAAAAGTGAGACCCCAGTCTCTACCAACAATAATAGAAAAACTTAGCCAGGCTGTGTGGCAGCTGCATGTACTCCCAAATACTTGGAAGCCTGAGGCAGGAGGATTGCTTAACCCCAGAAGTTTGAGGTTGCAGTGAGCTATGATGCAATACCACACTCAATCTAGTCCAACAGACAGAGATTCTGTCTCAAAAAATATATATAGAGTTTAATATTGCAGGTGCTATGGGAAGAGCTGAACAGAAATTCTCAAATCCATCTCCCAAGAATTTGGGAGATATGATTTTTAAAGATAGTTTGGCAGACAAAAGGCTAGACAAGGGTCTGCTGACTGGCTGGGTTCTGGGTGCAATTGTAGGGGTATAGAAATGTTTCTGAGCTAGTTCTTGGGTCAGGGTCCTAAGGCCAGTTGAGTCAGTTCCTTGGTAGGGGCCACTAGTCTGGGTGGGTGCGGCAGTCCTCCAGAGTGTGGGGCCTGGAAGATATCTCACAAGGATAATGTCATCTGTGGGAGCAATGAAGAAAGCTAAGAATATGACCCTAAGCTGTATGACTCCGAAGTATAAGCAATTATTGCAAAGCAGCTAGGGAACAAAGGCTTGTTATATATATTTTTTAATTATGCAGAGTTCAGGCCTCTATCAGTTCCCAACTTCTGGCCCTTTATTAATTCTGTACAGGGCAGTTTTATGATTATTGTGAACCAAATCTCAGACATTATTGATTTTTTTTTTCCTGAGGTAGTGTCTGGCTCTGTCTCCCAGGCTAGATAGAGTACAGTGGCATGAACTCAGAGCTCAATGTGACCTCAAGCTTAGGCCCAAGCCATCTTCCTGCCTCAGTCTCCAAAGTATCTGGAACAACAGTTCTGTCCTACCACACCTGGCTAATTTTTGTAACATCTGTAGAGTGAAGTTACCCAACCTGGTCAAAAACTCCTGGGCTTAGCATTCTTCCTACCTTGGATTCCCAAACTGTTAGGATTGCAGGCATGAACCATCGTGTCTGGCCCATTGGTAAGTATTTCTACAAAAGGTGCAGTCTTTCTTAAAAAAAAAAGGAAACAAAACAAGACCACAATACCATTATTACGCCTGATCACATTAACAAATCTTAACTATCATCAAATATTCGTAAGTATTCGTATTTCCCAGTTGTCCATTGGCTTTACAGTGTATTTGAATTTGAAACCAGATAATGTCTATGCTTTGTTAATGGTATGTCTCTTAAGTCTCTTGATCTAGGGGTTCTTTCTCCATTTCTCTTTTCCTTGTAGTTTGTTTTTATTTGTTTATTTTTGATGAAAAAAGGGGTACCTTTTTCTATCAAAATAAAACAACCTGGCTCGGCGCCTATGGCTCAACAGGCTAAGGCGCCAGCCACGTACACCTGAGCTGGCGGGTTCGAATCCAGCCTGGGCCCGCCAAACAATGACGGCTGCAACCAAAAAATGTCCGGGCGTTGTGGTGGGCGCCTGTAGTCCCAGCTACTTGGGAGGCGGAGGCAAGAGACTCGCTTGAGCCCAGGAATTGGAGGTTGCTGTGAGCTGTGATGCCACAGCACTCTACCCAGGGTGACAGCTTGAGGTTCTGTCTCAAATAAAATAAAATAATAAAATACAACAACCTTTTTGGGGGGGT